>JAMZAV010003720.1:0-180574 GCA_024449915.1 Sweltsa coloradensis | reverse complement strand
TAAAGCATATCGCAGCAATCGCATGTTGCAAACCCTCGTATACCACCAGTAACAGACTTTGGATGGACTATAGATGATGGTAAATCGTATGAGCCAGTAATGTGTGACCTCCCTTGCGGGCCTGAAGAACTGTTGAATATAGTACGGTGTTCTTGTGGTAAATCAAAATGTTTACCACCCTGCAAGTGTGTAATGAATGGACTTGCGTGTACCGAAATATGTTCATGTTCAGCTGACATGGAAAGGTGTGAAAATGTGAGAGATATGGATGAACCAAGTGATAATGAAACAGATGGCGAAGAGGACGATGAGGAACTGTAACTGCGAGAATAATAATTATAATCTTAAGTTTGTTAGTTCAATTTTATGTGTCATATATATATATTAATATCTATTGAACTTAAATTCTGTTGGATGTCATTTTACTTTATCATAATGCCATGTCATTAAATTTGTACTCTAAAGTTAAATAGTAAGTAAAATATTGGCAATGGCAACATAAAATTAATGTATTATTTGAAAAAATCGGTAGGAAACTGGTCTACAAGTCAAATCAAGGTCTATATTGGTATTTTTAGTGATAACCATGACCACGAAACAGTTCTCTTATCCATATTGTGACGTTAAATACCTTTAATCTGATATCCCACACGACTATGTACGGAATTTTAAGAAATAATTATTTCCGCCATTTTGAATCCAATATGGCGGTCAATTAAATGATTTATTGAAATATATAAGTTAAATATAGTGTAAGAAAGCTAAAAATAATTAAAACAATTTAGAATTGTAGAAAAAATGAGAAAAATATTTGTTTATATTTACAAAATTTTGACATTTTAACCCCCACCCTTCATCCCTTCCAGTCGCGGGTCCGAGATCCCCGCCATCACTTTTCTGAATCAGTACTTCACAAGGAAAAAAATGATACCACTCTCAATACTCTATCACAAAATTGCACACGGGATTAGTTAACAAAACCCACTAAATACCTCGTAGTTGGAAAACCTCGTTGACGCGACAAAGTCGCGAATCGGTCCGCGTACGGCCGCGATACGGTAGTTTGCGGGTAAAGTTTGTCGTTTATCCGAAGTCCTGGGTCAAATTTGTTTTCCGGGACACTTTCGGTACGCCGCCGGACGCTGTCCGCCGCCTCTAAGTACGGTGCAAAAGGATTTTCGAAATCGGATCATTTTTAAACTGTTTGTGTAAAATGTGTGAGAAATGTTTTCCTGAGACAATTGTTCGAGACTCTGCTAGACAGTAATCGCCGTCCCCAGCGTGTTAAAAAATTGAGCCACTTTAACAATTTTTCTAAATTATTCGGGACGTCAAATGTTTTGGGACGCTGTTCCGGTACAAACAATTTTTGCCTTGTCCGTCCGGTTGTATCCCTAGATGGACCCGATCGGCCGAAAAATGCCGAGCTATTAAAAGAAACAATGTTTTTAGTATTTCCCAAAAATGACCACCATTATAGTAGGGGAGCATAGGTAATTCCGTGGCCGAAACGGTGAAAGAGCTATGTATGTGGTATCAATCGATTCGTATTGATCCATAGATAAACAATTTCGATGGTGAGAGTCTTGATTTTTTTTTGGCTGAGACCGGCCATATCTAAAACAAGATGGCCGCCGCTTTCGAATTTTAAACTAGCGTATCTTCGTAAGTATTTGACCGATTTCAATTTCAAAGGTACCATTCGAAAGGTAAGTGATGGAAATTCAAATAAATATTTACAAATTTTCTAAAAAATCCAATATGTTTGAGGTAACGTTACAAAAACTTTAACTGTTTACTTTACACTTCCTCGTTATGGAACGATATTTACTAGGTAAAAAAGTTTTACATGTTCTTAAGTTGCATTTTTGGTGGATTATTTAGTTGTGTTTTTAATGAATCCATGCATTTAATTTTCTGACAATTATAGCCCGAGTTTATTTAATTGAAGCGATGGCATGTGTAGATGAATATATGCTACTACTGTGTGATCTTTATGTTTCAAATACATTTTGTCGAGACACATTTGGTGAAACAATTAGATATTTGGTATCAATCGATTCGTTATGAACCGAACTTAAACAATTTCGATTAAGTAAATTTCGATTTTTTTACTGAGACCTTCCCTGGGCAAAAACAAGATGGCCGCCGTCATTGAACATTTAACTAAAATATCTTTGAAAGTATTTCGCCGATTTCAATTGTAAATGTACCGTTGAAAAGGTTATAAAAAGAGCTATAAACGATACACCAACAATTTTCCAGAAAGTTTAATTTTTTTAAGGTTATGTTTGGTTTGAATTTTTAGTAATTTTTACGATTTTTTCAGAGCACAATAGGTGAAACAACTGTGTATGGGGTATCAATCGAATCGTTATGAACCGTGATTTAACAATTTTGAT
Organism: Sweltsa coloradensis; assembly: GCA_024449915.1. NCBI lineage: Eukaryota > Metazoa > Arthropoda > Insecta > Plecoptera > Chloroperlidae > Sweltsa > Sweltsa coloradensis. The sequence goes on along the minus strand of JAMZAV010003720.1, from coordinate 178,172 downwards.
GGGAAAAATTTCGATTTTTTACTGAGCCCTTCCCATGGCAAAAAACAAGATGGCCGCCGCCAATGAACCTTTTGACTCGCATATCATTTAAAGTATGTACCTGATTTTTAATTCACGCATACCGTTGAAAAGGTAATTAAATGACGAATAAACTATATATGTACCATTTTGTTGAAACTTAACGGTTTTTGAATATGTTTGGCTTGTTTATCCGTAGCATATCTCTTTATGTATTCAATGAGTCCTTACATTTTATGTTCCGACAAATACATCCCGAGATAATGTATTTGAAGCGACGGCATGTGTAAATGAATAATATATGCATCGAGTATTTGATCTTGATGTTTGAAACACATTTCGTCGAGGCACAATAATTGATTAAAGAATTATGTAGCTGGTATCAATCGATTCGTTATGAAACGTACTTTAACAATTTTGATGAGGTACCCGTCGCAAAAAACAAGATGGCCGCCGAAAAAAAACTTTGTAAGTTACATATTTTCTAAGGTAATTGACAGACCAATTTCAAAGGTACCGTTGGACAGGTAACTAAAGTAGCAAAAAATTATAAACTTGCAATTTTCACGAAACTTAAATATTTACTGAGGTTATCTTGTTGTAGGAAACTATGACGCTGTTATGTTGGTACCATAGACATAAATTAAAAAAATTTCCTCCACCGGAAATTGAACCTTGGACCAGCTGGAAACAGTATGACATTGACAGCCTAGATCCTGGGTGTTTCTTATTCTAATTATTCACATCATCATCCAGCCCAGCCCAGATCCGATCAGTAGCGTACACATAATACACAGAATAGTACACAGAATAGCTGATGCAAATCATGCTGAAGAAGAATTTCGTATTCTAGGAGATGTGCTCAAGCAGAATGGTTTTCCAAATAGAATCATTCAAAAGGCCCTCAGACGACAAACTAACTCGGAAAAAGATGTAGGTACAGTAAAAGAAGAACCACTTGCAACTGAAAAAAAAACAATTATGTATTATGTGTACGCTACTGATCGGATCTGGGCTGGGCTGGATGATGATGTGAATAATTAGAATTAGAAACACCCAGGATTTAGGCTGTCAATGTCATACTGTTTCCAGCTGGTCCCAGATATCTAATTGTTTCACCAATTGTGTATCGACAAAAAGTATTTGAAACATAAAGATCACACAGTAGTAGCATATATTCATCTGCACATGCCATCGCTTCAATTATATAAACTCAGGCTATAATATTGTCAGAAAAATTAAATGCATGGATTCATTAAAAACACATAGAAATAATCTACCAAAAATGCAAGTTAAGAAAATGTAAAACCTTTTTACCTAGTAAATATCGTTCCATAACGAGAAAGTGTAAAGTAAACAGTTAAAGTTTTTGTAACATAACCTCAAACATATTGGATTTTTTAGAAAATTTGTAAACATTTATTTGAATTTCCATCACTTACCTTTCGAATGGTACCTTTGAAATTGAAATCGGTCAAATACTTACGAAGATACGATAGTTTAAAATTCGAAAGCGGCGGCCATCTTGTTTTAGATATGGCCGGTCTCAGCCAAAAAATCAAGACTCTCACCATCGAAATTGTTTATCTATGGATCAATACGAATCGATTTCACCTTTTCGGCCACGGAATTACCTATGCTCCCCTACTACAACAAAGACCAAAACTCTAGAGTTTACCGAAAATTTTGAAAAAAATGCCGAATGGTCACTTTTGTGGGGGGGGGGGGGGGCCGCGTTTGAACACGGTACGATTATATTTCATTTTTCGTCGATAGGACTCAAAATCATTCATCACTTCAGAGGTGAGGTGGCGAAAAAAAAATTCCAAATTTTTTTTTTTAGGAGAAAATTGCTTGCAACAACCGAAATGTGCAGGAAAATCCGCGAAATTTTTTTCGAGTCGTAATGTTCAACGTCGCCACGGCCAAACGAAGAGAGATGGGTGAAAAAGTCAAGAGGTGTTTTTCGTCGTCGACGCGTGAGCGCCCCCGACGGTGCCGGCGCCGAGCGGTTGGCGCGCGTACTTTGGGCGCCGCGTCGGCCGCCGTTTTGCTAATTTTTTAAAAGGCAAAAATGCACGAATTTGCCAAGTTTTGGAAAACTCGAAAAATGTTTTGGAAGCCGGCGTCCGAGGGGGCGGGGGTATTTTTTTTATCAAAATCCCAGATAAATTCCGGTCGTGAACGTTGCCGAGTCGGCCGCCCCCGGTGTGGGGAAACGCCCGTTTCGGTCCGCCAAAGTCGGGGCGCCCCAAAATGTGCGTTAGCAGACTCAGTATATGTACGATTTTCAAAACTGTAGTTCATTTTTGTGTCTGTAACTATGTAATTAGATTTATTTAGTTGTCCTCCTTTTTAAATCAGTTTTTTTAACCGAATAGGATAGACAGTTAATAAATAAATAATATAAAGTGATAAGCCCAAATCTCTATTATTGCATTATCCAATTAATATTACAAAATTAACATTATTTTAAATTTCCTAAATTTATTGAAAAATACATGTTGACGAAACTAGTCAAAACAAATGCAATATACTGCATGAAATAATAATAAAATAAAAATAATTAATAGTAATTATTATTATTTTTATTATTATATCTATATATCCATTCAGATGTATAATGCAACTACAATTCAGAGATTAAAATGTACCCGTCCTGATGGTCTAGTGGTTAAGACGTCCACCTGGAATGTGGGAGATCCGTGGTTCGATTCCCGGTTGGGGCGGACTTTTGTAATTTCTGAATTGTAGTAAATAAAATATATATATATATATATATATATATATGAGTTTTTAGACTTTCGTGGTTGGGATATGATGTCATTTTTTAAAAGTTTTACGGTAAAACCACGTACCTTGTTAAAATTGCAGTCCTAGTTGGACGTTGTCGAGTAGGTGCAACGTTTCGCCAATGTTACAATTGGCCTCTTCAGGAGAGCGTCGAGCTGTTACCAGGCCGAGCACTGTCACTGCACTGACTTGTAGATGTCTTGGTGCCTCGTTGCGTCCGCGCAGGCTCTGACGTGTCAATCAACCCAGGCGGTCTCGTATCAGAAGGTGCGGGGCGGCGAGGTTCTTTGGCGTTGGTCAGCTTTTCCCTGGTTCGGCTTCTAGTGGTAGGCCCGTTTTGTAGTCTGTCTTGAGTAGGAGCATCATTAACAGCTATTGTAGTTTGGTCACAAGTGGGAGGGGTGTGAGTGACCCCTGCCGACCTGAGTTGTCTGGTACTCGCAGGCACAATAGCTGCATTCCTTCTTTGCCTCGTGTTGGTCAGTGGCGCTATTGTCTGTAACACCATTGGAGAATCGACTGAAGATTCACTTGGTTTAATAAGAATGCTCTTCATGATTGGTCCCCATGCCGTGGCAAGGCGTTGGCTGTCATCACGCTTATTCAGGTTGTAGGGTCTCTTCTCTATTTCAATTGCCTCACGTATAATCCGGGGGTATACTCGATCCACACGGGCTATTGATTTCATGCCCGAGAAATTAATAGAGTGAGCTTTCTCACGTACATGCGTTGCCAAAGCCGAGGTTTTCTCTTTGTGTTCTACTGCGAGTCTGTGTTCCTGGAGCCTCTGGGACATTTTTCTACCGGTTTGCCCCACATATGTTAGATGGCAGTCCCCACATGGAATCTCGTAGACGCCCACTCCCTCCAATGGTATGGTGTCTTTGCTACTTCTGAGCATCTCTCCTATTTTTCGGTCTGTAAGATAAACAGTTTTGATGTTCTCTTTTGCTAAAATTTGTTTACCAATGCGGTCTGTAACCCCCTTTACATAAGGCAAAAATGCTAAGGTGCTGCTCTGCTCTTCTTCCACTAACGCTTTTTGGCGTGTTTGGCGATTCCAGGCTTTGTGAACCATACTGTTGGAGAACCCATTTTGAAGAAGAGCTGTTTTAAGTGTGGCAAACTCTGTGTTGATGTTGTTTGAGTCTGCGATCCTCTTCGAACGAGTCGCCAGAGTGCTGGCTACTGATCTTATCTGGGCTGGATGGTGATGTGATGCAGCATTAAGATACCTGTTAGTATGAGTAGCTTTACGGTAAACAGTGTGGCCCAGGCTTCCATCCTGTTTCTTAAGCACAAGGACATCTAAGAAAGCGAGTTGTGAATTTTTCTCTACTTCCATTGTGAATTGTATGCTTTTGTGTTGGTTGTTCAGGAATATCAGAAAGTTAGCAAGTTCAACGGCGCCATGTTCCCAGATAGCAAAAATGTCGTCCACTAACGAAGCCACAAGCGAGGTGATAAAGGTGCTGACTCGAGAGCTTTGACCTCGAATGTTTCATATAGAGTTGGCTAACACTGGTGATAAGGAGACCCATTGGTTGCTCCTTAACTGTTATAAAAACTGTTGTTCGTAAATAAAATAAGTAGATGCCATGCAGTGGCAAATCAGCTGATGACATTCCCAAGTAATTTATTTTTATCTTCAATGATGTTGAGAGCTTCTCCACTGGGACTCTGGTAAAGAGGACTCCGGGAATTGAGAGAAAAACAGCAACATATTGTTCTGTCAGCCGACAAAGGCAATGCTACAGTAGTTATGGACCGTGAAACGACTACCAGGATAAGATGAAGGATATTTTGTCAGACACGGCTTATGTGAAGACTGGTCGGGACCCACGTTTACCTGGAGAAGAAGACCCAAAACCCTAATTAAGGCATCTCACATTGACCCTAAGATCCAAGCCTACCTTATACCACGTGAGAAGTCTTCTCGTATACCTTAACTCTACGGACTGCCCAAAATACACAAACCTGAGGTACCCTCAGGCCTATAGTGAGTGCCATCAATCCCCAACTCAGGCTTGTCCAAGCATCTCGTAAGGATTTACAGCCGCTATCAGAGGAGGCCAAATCATATGTTAAAAAATTCCAGCCATTTTTTAGAGAAAATACATAATATTAAACTTGGGCCCAGATGATATGCTTGTAAGTTTTGATTGTGGTGTCACTCTTACCAGAGTCCCAGTGGAGGAAGCTCTCAACATCATTGAAGATAAAAAAAATTACTTGGGAATGTCATCAGCTTGATTCGCCACTGCATGGCATTACTTATTTTATTACGAACAACAGTTTTATAAACAGGTTGAAGGAGCACCAATGGGGTCTCCTATCACCAGTGGTAAGCCAACCTCTATATGGAAACATTCGAGGTCAAAGCTCTCGAGTCAGCACCTTTATCACCTCGCTTGTGGCTCGTTATGTGGACGACATTTTGCTATCTGGGAACATGGCGCCGTTGAACTTGCTAACTTTCTGATATTCCTGAACAACACAACACAAAAGCATACAATTCACAATGGAAGTAGAGAAAATTCACAACTCGCTTTCTTAGATGTCGTTGTGCTTAAGAAACAGGTGGAAGCCTGGGCCACATGTTTACCGTAAAGTACTCATACTAACAGAGTATCTTAATGCTGCATCACATCACCATCCAGCCCAGATAAGATCAGTAGCCAGCACTTGGCGACTCGTTCGAAGAGGATCGCAGGACTCAAACAAATCAACACAGAGTTTTTTCCACACTTAAAACAGCTCTTCTTCAAAATGGGTTCTCCAACAGTATGGTTCACAAGCCTGGAATCGCCAAACACGCCAAAAAAAGCGTTAGTGGAAGAAGAGCAGAGCAGCACCTTAGCATTTTTGCCTTATTTGTAAAGGCGGGTTACAGACCGCATTGGTAAACAAATTTTAGCAAAAGAGAACATCAAAACTGTTATCTTACAGACCAAAAAAATAGGAGAGATGCTCAGAAGTAGCAAAGACACCATACCTTTGGAGGGAGTGGGCGTCTACGAGATTCCATGTGGGACTGCCATCTAACATATGTGGGGCAAACCGGTAGAAAAATGTCCAGAGGCTCCAGGAACACAGACTCGCAGTAGACACAAAGAGAAAACCTCGGCTTTGGCAACGCATGTACGTGAGAAAGCTCACTCTATTAATTTCTCGGGCATGAAATCAATAGCCCGTGTGGATCGAGTATACCCCGGATTATACGTGAGGCAATTGAAATAGAGAAAGAGACCCTACAACCTGAATAAGCGTGATGACAGCCAACGCCTTGCCACGGCATGGGGACCAATCATGAAGAGCATTCTTATTAAACCAAGTGAATCTCAGTCGATTCGCCAATGTGGTTACAGACAATAGCGCCACTGACCAACACGAGGCAAAGAAGGAATGCAGCTATTGTGCCTGCGAGTACCAGACAACTCAGGTCGGCAGGGGTCACTCACACCCCTCCCACTTGTGACCAAACTACAATAGCTGTTAATGATGCTCCTACTCAAGACAGACTACAAAACGGGCCTACCACTAGAAGCCGAACCAGGGAAAAGCTGACCAACGCCAAAGAACCTCGCCGCCCCGCACCTTCTGATACGAGACCGCCTGGGTTGATTGACACGTCAGAGCCTGCGCGGACGCAACGAGGCACCAAGACATCTACAAGTCAGTGCAGTGACAGTGCTCGGCCTGGTAACAGCTCGACGCTCGCCTGAAGAGGCCAATTGTAACATTGGCGAAACGTTGCACCTACTCGACAACGTCCAAACTAGGACTGCAATTTTAACAAGGTACGTGGTTTTACCGTAAAACTTTTAAAAAAATGACATATATATATATATAGCTTGTTCTTATCATGATTATTCTAATAACGATTGTTTTCATTATTTTTAATCGAGTATTTGTCTTTGGAAAAAAGTATTTTAAATAACTGTTATTATTACTAGGAAGCTTCGCAAACGCTCTTTTTAGTCGCGTTGACGGATGAGCTTTTTAAAAGTTTTTAGTTTGCGTGGGATATCTTTACTTTTACAAGTGCTTTGTTTTGCTTCCTGCGCATTGTAGGTGATTGTTGTCAAGTTTCTATTGTTACTTGCCAATTGTTATATATTTACCGTAAAAAACTTATATTAAAAGCTTCATTCCTCTGGATTCTGGCTAACTTTTTCAGTTTTTTCTTTCAAAAGGTACTACATCACCATAACCTTAATGTCCATGTATAATATGAACGATGTAGCCCCACCCGTTTGGTCAGAATTGGCCCAAATGGCACGAAAATATCGCACAAAAAATCAAAAAACTTATATAAATAGCTTTTTTTCTATGGATTCTGGCTAACTTTTTCAACTTTTTCTTTCTAAAGGTACTACATCACCACAACTTTAATCTCCATGTTTAATATGACCGTTGTATCCCAACCCGTTTGGTCAGAATTGGCCCAAATGGCACGAAAATATCGCACAAAAAAACGAAAAAAAATCGTGAAAGTACGATATTCATGAGAAATATTTCTTCGATTGTACCCAAAAACAATACAGCTTTAACTTCAGAGATTTCGAAGGTCCCCTCCAATTTTTATTAAAATTGGATATGCCGTTTGCCCGGTAGTGTGAACAAACAGACAAAAAAAACAAAAACAAAAAAAACACCCGAGATAAATTTTTTGGGGGTCAGTGAAATTGAAGTCTTCGCTTCGCTCATCCAATTATTATTGTAATTATTATTTTATTGGATGTATTCATACTAACTCGGTCAAAACCGGAGCTAACATGTTGTACGGACTTACGTCAAGTACTTCCATGTGTACCTATATTTCATACATTATTACTTTGTCTTAACTCTTCACTAAAATAAGTCATTTATAATATAGATTGTAGATGATGTTTTCTTTCTGCTGTGTACGGTCGTGGCCGATTTCTCGTCGCCTTCCTAGCATTTGCTCTTCGGACTAAACCACGAAAACCATGTCAGGATGGAAGCTGTCTCGGAATTTTGAAATATCATTCTTAGTTTAGAAATTCTCGAACTATTCTACACGTGTTGAGTAGTACTGCCTTTTGAGTCTCGATGTGTACATTGGGTTGAAGATCTAGGTGTTTAATGCTTTCATGTAGCTTATTCGGTATGATGCCGTTGGCCGATATTACGAATGTGAATTATATTTACCTTTTTCTGTATCCACATCTTCTTGATCCCAATAGCAAGTTCACAATACTTGTCAATTTTTTTCTTCCATGTAGTCTCGACGTTATGGCACATTGGGACAGCAACGTCAATAATGGTAGTTTCTTGTTTCTTCTTGTCAATTATTATTATATCCGGTCCGTTGTGATGTATAGTTTGGTGTGTTATAACTGTGCGGTGGTAATTTGAAATCTTTACTATCTAGTACTTTCTCCGGTTTGTATTTGTAGTAAGGTGTGTGTGTATCGATGAGGTTGTACTTGATTGTTAGTTTTTGGTGAATAATATTAGCTACTTGTTTATGTCTGTAGAGGTAATCTTCACAGTGGACAACGCCGTGCACTAGCGCGGACGCGTGTCCAACGCCGGACAATTCCACGATGCTGGATTGCATTTTCAAGCCTAGGCGACTTGCGAGAGAAAGTGTTATTGCTGACATTTGCGAGCCTGAGTCGAGGACTGCGCGAAAGGGTTAAGAGGTCCCCGAACGATTTCGGATGAGTGGTCGTATAGTACCCAGAATAGTAGTGCGTTTGAATGGTCGACTGACTTGGAGTTCACAAGCCAATGCGAGCCCCACTGTAGCTTTGTTGTCCTGCAGTGGGCGAGGGTCAGCTGAGCCGCTGACTGAGGAGGAGGGCGTGCCTGCTGAGTGTAGCAGCGAGTGGTGCTGCTTACTATGACATGCACGGCAATTGCTTTTTGATCAACTATTCTTTTTCTGGTGATTACCAAGGCAATTAAAGCATCGCTTTAGATTGCGCAGAGTATTATATTTCTCGTCGACGGACAGCTTGAGAAAGCTGGGACAGCTGTAGAGAGTGTGATCGCCGTCACAAGCTGGACACGATCGGCGAGCAGAGCGGCTTGAGACAGGCGATCTTGGCTGTGTACGCCAGGACTGCGTGGCAGGAGACGGTTTTGCGACGAGCAGTGAATTAATCTTCCGAGCTGGAGTGAATGGGTTCGAGGCGTTGATAGGCTTGAGCTTGGTAGAACTTGCAGCAGATGGATGATTTAAGCCGCAAAGCTCTAAGGTGCGACTTGGCTCCTCAATAAAACCGATTAATTGGTCGTAAGTGGGCGTTTCAGGCGAAGAACATTTAGACTCCAATTGCTTACGAGTGTAGTGATCAAGGTGCGAGAGAGTGAGTGATAGGAGCAAAAAATCAGCCAAGTCGCCAATTTCTAAACCTTTGAGAGCGTCCACAGAGCTTCTATGAACATTGAGAAACTGCTAAAGTGAGGCATGGTTGCCTGATTTCAGAGCTGCGAACTCCAGCACTTGCTGTACATACATGGCGGCGAGTAGACGTTTGTTTTGATAGCGATTGCCCTTACTAAAAATACTCATCACCAATTGATAACCAAATAATTACTTCTTGTAAACCATAATAACCAATTGATAACCATTTGTAAACCACTAATAACCACCAAAGAGGCTTGTGAAATGGATGATAACCAACTGTAAACCATTTAATAACCATTTGATAACCTATTGCAAACCAGAACATCACCAATTGACAACCATGGTTATTATAAACCTTTTAATAACCATTTGATAACCATTTGTAAACCTTAACTAGTAATAACCAAAAGGTCACTATGGTTATTAGTTGGTTATTACTTTTTTCTGAGAATCTCATAACCAATACATAACCATATACAAACCATGGATACTAGTCACCAATTGGCAACCATGGTTATTAATTGGTTTACAATAACATGAAGAACATACAAGCCTTATCAATATAGGGCCTACTACCAATATATTTTGTTAATTTGACAAAATATATCTTTATATGGTCACCTGCAATGCATGCAATTTTTAAAATAAAGACAAACACAAAAGCTGTAGGCCTATTTTGCTCTTTGTAATAATGGCATAAGCTAGAAAGTCATTATTTTTTGTCAAAATACACAATACTCTAGGTCTTATTATTTTCTAGCACAGCATAACATTATTAAAACAGTTTATTTCATAAGAATAATTTACTTGTTTAATGATAGCAATTATCGTAAAAATTGGCCCCGACTGGGCTCGAACCCAGAACCTCCGGCTTACAAGACCGATGCTCTTCCAATTGAGCTATCGGTTTCGTTTGTTATTATTAAACGAGTAGGCCTATGTCCTGAAAGCAAGCTTGGCTATTGTACCACCTCTGGCCGATAATTTGAAAGTCGAAGAAACATGCCTGAAAAGTTTGCTGAATGAAAGAAGACCTTTAAAATAACAGGGGAAAAATGTGAATTTTTTGGGGCGGGACATAACCTCACTATTGGAAAATATATTTAGATTTTTGGACAATAGTGTACACATTAATCAATCCAAAATTGCTGATAGCTGTAACGCTCACTGAACTATTTGAACGGAGATTTTCAATGGCTAATTATTCTACTATTCATATTTATTTCATAATGCGTTAAACATTTTTATTTATTACACTCTCCAGATAATTTTCAAAAATTGTATTTCCTTAATGCAGTGTACGATATAATTATTTTCTTATTTATGTTTACATGTCATTTCAAAATTAGTTTTTTTCTTTCACGAATTTATATTTTGTGTTGTTTTAAAATGTAAAGATAATTTTTATATTTATCTATTTACCTCATTTACTTTTTATTTGTTTTAGTTTCACAGATATTAAAAATTGTAATTTTCATAATATGTGATGCGGAATAGGAAAAGGGACCTTAGGGTTAACATTTTCAAAACATGTTTTTTGATATTTTTACAATAAGAACAGGATGCTGATCATTTTGCAAAAAAAATTATACAAAAAACTTCAAAATTGAGTGAGCTATGCACTTTTCTGTCTGACTTGATTAAAAATCAACTTTGCGAGAAAAACAGGTGTAAAGTTTCTATCTATTTGCTATTTTCTATCAATTTTGACCAATTTAAAGGAACTTTTCCTTGTATTTTTCTATTTTCTATCAATTTTAACCGATTTAAAGGAACTTTTTTTATTTTAGACACAATTTTAAATAATTACCCACCATCCTACCAAAAAAACACAAATTTTATAAAAAAACACAAATTAGGCCTATTTTTTTTTTTTTTTTTAATTAAAAAACAGTATTTGGATAGCATTATTTTAATTCCAAAGCATAATTTACCATTATTAAGTGAAAATTATGTAAAAGGCTAAACAAAAAAAAATCAGCAATTTACACATTTAATCACGTTTTGCTCTTTTCTAGGCAAAAAACTTTTTAACCCTAAGGTCCCTTTTCCTATTCCGCATCACATATCAGTAACGCAGTGAAGATTGTAATTACTAAATATTTATGTTTGCAGCGATCACGCAAGTAGCAACAATGTAGTTGGTGCAGCGACTCCACAGCCTCAGGACAAGAGAAAACGGTTAGTTTGTTATGATTATTTTATTATGAGATTTTTCAAAAATAATTTTCTATTCATTTCATATTGTTTATGATAACATTAAAGTAGTGCACAAATTTCTTTCTTGCATAAAGTATTGTTTTATTTCCATTCTCAAAATAATGTTTTCTACGCATTTCATATTTTTCGTAATAACATTATAGTAGTGCACAAATTAATTAATTTTTCAAGTTTTGCATACTCATAATATGGTGCAGCGGCAATCGGCAAGTTATGAAAGTTGGACCCCTACCGGCGGTAGAACAAGATGATATTATACTTTTTAGAAAGATTACTTCAAAATACATACGATAAGCCGTATCCGAGAAAAATCCATCTTGTTCTACATGCCGTTTTGGCACTTTGAGTGCGTCGCGACGCTTCGGCATGGCGCTTCACTCTTTTGATCATTATTTCCAAACCAAACAAGATACATTAATAAACTTAAAACCATTGTTTATAAGAAGAATAGCCCTTCCCAGTGAATACCCACATTAACCCATTAAAAATATTGTAGGGTATTTAAATTGGCCTACAGCGCAAAAATGTGACTTTTTATCAATTTTACTTGAATATTCAATGTCACTTAACGAGAAAAGTTGTAAACATATTGTTGGTTTATATCAGTCTTAAAAACATGCTGTCACATGTGTAATAATACTACAATGCACAGATAGTTACACAAAGTCACTGAGATTGTGCATGACATGCGTTTGTTCGGCCGCGCGTCTTATTTATTTCCGCTGTCGCGCAGTGTTCACTGTGAGGTCCGGGCGCCGAACAGAACACATACAAGAGAAAAATTGGCAATATAACTTTTAAATCGATTAAATATGTAAGAATTTAAATCAATTACTAAAAAATTTTGACACACATCACGTCAAATATTAATTTAGGGTGAAGCACGTATAGGCATGTTAAAGTGTGTATGACATTCTTGTGTGGCTTTTACTGGAATGTAATGTAAAGATACCAAAAACATTTGTTATGTTCCCATAAAAAGAATTAAATATTAAAATTTAAATATGAAGGGTATTTTTATTAATACTGTATAGGCTTTACCTTATTGTTGTTATTAATAAGTAAGTTTTGCTCACCATTCTCGAGTTGCAGACGTCTCTGTGCTAAATTATTTTTACGCATAGGATTATTTTAGAGAATATTTTAACCATTTTTAGTTATGGATGGATTCTAAAGAGTGTAATATAGATCTTTGAATCTCGTCTCTCGTGTTCTACCTTGGATTTTCTGTAAATAATTGTGTTCCAGCTATTCGGCACCAAATCGACATGTAGATCGCAGCACTGGCGGCGCGCTACGTCACAACATGGCTGGCGTAATTGTGATTCCGGGCTGGAGCGTATATGGCGCTAACGTGTGTTAGTCGCGCCGGTTATGACAATTCGGGTATTTTTTCCGATCTGTTCACTCACATTTACCTTTCTCGCACACGCATTAAATAAGATGTATATTTTCATCTACGGTTCGCATTTTTTATGCTCTTATACAACCACAAGTAGGCGCAATTGCGTAGGTAGGCTAACTATAGCCAAAATTGAACCTTCCTATTCCTATATTTCTGAATGGGATAGGGATGAAATGTAAAATCATCATAATAGTTGGGTATATTATTATGTTTGAGCGTAAGATATCCAGAAAATAATTCATAAGCAGATTATTATTTATTATTTAATTACTACTATAAGTAAAGTTGCCCGCCGAAATTGGTATTGGTCCAAGGAATTATTACCAAATTTGAATTTAGAATGTTAAGTTTTTGAAGTGAAACGAGTCTGTTTGTTGTATCAACAAATATTTTGCAACAAATTGATATAACACTGAACAGCTGAAGTGCAAGGTGCAATATTTAACGTTTTCCCGCGATAATGTAATAACAATAAATAGTATAACTTGTATTATTTTCATCATATTCCCTGAAAATGTCAATAAATTAGGCCTACATCTAGGCCTATGCTATAATCCGGATGTTGTCAATTTGTAATCATCGACAAAGTGTGCTTTATTCAGAACATGACGACACCTCTAAAAATACTTGGCTGCAGAAATTGGTATTTATTATGAAAAATGTTCATTGAAAACGATTTTTCCGAATTTATTACTATACAAAGGCCTACCTTTTTTGTTGTTGATAAAAACGCACTACAGTGTAGTAATTTTGAGGTAGCCCATCACATACGAAACAAATTGAATGTAGGCCTATGTGCTATGTAGGCCTGTATGTGTAACAATTGGGAACGGTGTGATAGCCTATTGGCATAAGCATGAGTTAAAATTATTGTCTGAAATTGTAAAACGCGATTTAATATGAGTGTCGGTGACGGGCAAAAAACAATAAGTATAATTATTAAAAAATGAACATAAATAAATAATAAATCTATCAAACACAACGGGAAAACTAAGTGGGTGACACCATACTGTCTTTTGACTATATGTTTTCGGACTTTATCCCTGGACTTAAATGTAAGAATAATGTTTTTACTAAGAGTAGGCCCTACCAAAATTTAAATTGAGATCACGATTATTTAAAAGTTTTTATTAAGTGTAAAGAGTTGTATTTTAAAAGAGAAATGTAGGCCAATGCTTAACCATTCGAGACATAACCCTTGCGTCAGGTGTCCACTTTATGGTGCACTTACAGCCTATACAGGCCCCATTCTTTCATTTAAAATTTGTTTTCTTGTGATAACCATAGCACAAATATTTCTTTATTTTATTTCTAACGTTCAATATCCGTAAACAAAACGTATCACGCCGAAAACTCAACTTTTAAGTTACATCTACACGTTCTTCCACGTTATTTGCCGCTGTGTCTACCTGAGAGATCACTACTGCTAGGGTTCTACGTTCCGCCAACAGGGCCGCGCTAGTGTGCTTTTTGGTGCCGAATTACTTACATAAATATACAACATTACGTTATAGTTTGCGTTTTTCAATCTTTACAGTATTATAATTTGCATGCTTTGTATACATTCAGTTTTATTTACATTTCTCCAATTTCCATCACACCCACAAGCGTGTTTTGTGCCCTAAAACCCCAATAACTAACTAAACCCACAAGCACTGATACAAAGCTCGTTTGCATTGGCACTTGTCTGTTTCACACTGCTTGTCACTGCTATAAAGATGTGTGATTTGTTGACGAAAATACAATATTATAAGACGTTGTATGTTCTCCAACGGTAGTCGAATGACTGCAATAACGGATTTGCAACATGGCTCTAACACCATCCTAACACCATACCAAGCAATGAAATTTGGCCCTCTTAGCATGCAGTTGAAACGCATTATCATCAGTAGCGGTTCATAAGGGCTTCATATTTATTTATCCGTAGTTTTAGTTAGAGCAAAATTTAAATGTGTGAGAAAATTCACTTCCAGCTTTCGAAAATGACAATACAGTAACATCTTTAACAAATTATGTTCAAGTATATTTTGACAGTGCATACAAACATGCCCATCCATAGACTTGCATGTTGATTGCAATTATGTTTTGTTATTTGGTGGTAATATAATAATCAAGGCATGTCGTTGGACTCTGACCAGGTTTGAGCTGCTTTCATAAACAAATGCATAAGAGCTTCCATTACGTTTTAATAACTCGTACACCACGATTTAGTTGTTAACCTTGCAGAAGAGATTGGCAGTCACATCAGCAAATATTCCCAGTATAGTTATTAGTTGGTAAGTCCTCCATCACCAAACATTGATTTTATACTGGCCAAAAACGCCTATGTCAAATTCATGCCACCTAAACGCATTCTTATTTAACAGGAGAGAGCAGCTGGTTTACTCCGGTTTACTCCATAAGATTTTCAGTTCATTGCTGTTTATGGCAAGATCTGCAGTGGCCATAATATGAGTTTAGTCGATCTTCTCAGCAACGTTACCGAGGTTGAGAAGTGCAGTGTATATGAAGAAAACGTCAGATGATGTTGAAGCGTTAAAAGCCTCCCCATGATGGAATATTGAAATATCACTATATAAGTCGTACGATACGTAGCGATACATTTTTCAAACTAGGCACTTGATTTGTGATTTGTGATAGGTCTCATCAAAGTTTTGTCTGTAATTTCTCGTGGTTCGGCGTGGAGTTTATCATATTGAAGTATGTAGTATGTAATATGTAGTATTTATCTGATATTTGATTCTTCTGATGCGAGAATTTTGTTAGTGCCAATTTGGAATTTTAATTCACCACAATTCTTTAATAAAGCACGACGACTGTGTCATGAGTAAGGTTTTTACCCTCAATGGCTTCTTCTTGGTTGAAGAAATTAAAACCATGAGGTACGAACAAGTCATCTTCAAGTAGCAACATACGTCTCAAACCTGGGAATATTGTCGTAAAAACAACTACGTACATCCAATGGAGAATGAAAATGTGCAAAAAAGTTTTGCTCCCAAACTCATGATGCACGAACACCCTAAAGCAAGAGGTGTTCTTACATATTTGGATTGTGCTATTAGGTTATGACACAATGCTAGAGATGAGAGGATATCTTGGGATAAAAGTAGGCACAAACACCAAGTCCATCGAAAGAATCATAGCATCATTAACGTAACGTTTGCACACATTTGTGTATACTGTCACAATTGGTAAAGAAATCTGAGTCTCTTTTACTCTTCATTAAGCCTCACACTAATGAATACAGCAGCAGATTAGTGCAAGACCATTCTCTTGGAAGGTTTGATGTCCACGTTTCGTTCTTCGTCATTATTGTTTTCTTGTCAGTCTCTTCGAGCTTAGACACCTTTTATAAAGTTTCACCGACACTCATCAGCTATTGTAGAATTAATCGGGTTTACCCAACAGTTCTTACTTAAATATTTAAATTAAAAAATAAATTGTATTTAGAGTCTACCCACTCAGTTATTATAACTGATTTTCAGTGGGGGACAGTAAATCAAAGCGACCAAGCCAACACTGTAGGTCCCGACGCAATCGACCTCGCCTTCCGGTACCTCTTTATAATTCTGGGTGTATTTTTTCAATAGCACACAGATAATTGATCAACAGCCCAACGGCAAGAAGAGTGAAATTTCACATTCAGTTTTTTAGATATACATTTATACGGTAACAGATACACGATTATAATACGTATTTTTGGTACAGGTCGATAACAGACCCAGTGTCTAACAATTTGCCGCCACAGAAAAGACAGCGTCTGATCGATTACTTTCTTGAGTTAATGAGTTTAGTACTTGGTTTTTGGTTCGTCATCCATAGATACAATTCGTATATACATAGATCTTGAAACACAGTTTACCCATTTTGGCATTGCATTAAGAAAATGATATCATATACTCCATGAAATTAGTGTTCGATCATGTTATAACAATAATATGGGATTGAATCATGAGAATACTGTTTTCCAGTCATAGCTATAAATATAATATTATCGTGATTTACATAACAAACACGCAAATAATCTCAAAGCACGGAACAAACAACAATAAACGTTGTGTACTGCTACAGTAGCATGTTTCCAACGAGATGGTATTTAAATTCCAGATTTTATTTGGAGTGTTGGCCACACTATTCAGTTTAAAAATTACATCAATGAAGCCACTCTGTTTAAAAAAAATATTATATTTGTGATGCAAGATTGCAATGCAGCTTTGTTCCTGCATTTGCTGTCGATTGACAAAAACTGAACCAAATGTTCAATTGAGATGAAATATGACATGATAGCATATATAGAACTTACACTGCTAAATCACAAAGACTTTTGTTGATACCTACATGGCCGAATGGTTAACGTATGAGCGGTTCAGCGCTTACAACTCACTATGTGCTTGGCGTGACAGCGGAACTAAATAAGACGCGCGGCCGAACAAACGCATGTCATGTACAATCTCAGTGACTTTATATAACTATCTGTGCATTGTAGTATTATAACACATGTGACAGCATGTTTTCAACAATATGTTTTCAAATGTTCTCGTAAATTGGCATTGAATATCCAAGTAAAATTGATAAAAAGTCACATTTTTGCGTTGTAGGCTAATTTAAATACCCTAAAATATTTGGAATGGTTTAATGTGGGTATTTACTAGAAAGGGCTATTCTTCTTCTAAACAATGGTACTAAGTTTATTAATTTATCTTGTTTGGTTTGGAAATAATGATCAAAAGAGTGAAGCGCCGTGCGGAAGCGTCGCGACGCACTCAAAGTGCCAAAACGGCATGTAGAACAAGATGGATTTTTCTCGGATACGGCTTATCGTATGTATTTTGAAGTAATCTTTCTAAAAAGTATAATATCATCTTGTTCTACCGCCGGTAGGGGTACCTCATCGAAATAAGCGTCTCCGGGCCGCCTGGCCGCTCGACCAATATATTTTATTTCCATTTTCATTCAAGTTAGAATGCAATGTAAAATTTCATTTATTTATCTGTTCCCATATGTATTGTACTATGAGAAAGTACTATGAAGGGTGTACTGTATTTAAACTCGTATGCTCGTATTTAAACCTGTATTTTATTCCATGCTCTCAGTCGCCATAACCTATCAAACTCTGACTTCCGTCTTCCTACACTCACCGCCTCCCTAGCCCTAGCATCCGCTTGTCAGGCCTAACAGTGGCCATGTAACATAGCTGGCGGTGGCTCAGCAGCTGAGACACTGGCGGTCGTTTCAAACACTACATCTCTCTTTTTCTTTATTAGATAATTGTTCTTCTTATTTAGAATATTTTAAATGTTCACATTCTTTATATCTTAATGATTAATCTAACATTATCTTTACTGATTTGTATCTAACATTACCTTTTTCTGATTTATTTTCACTTTGTTTCACTTTACTGATTTTATATACTCTGCTTTAGTGATGACATGAATCACTTTCACACTTCACTGATTTTAATTTGCTCTGCTTTAATGAATTACTCACTTTCACATTTCACTGATTTTAATTTGCTCTACTTTAAATGATTTTGTAAATTGTTCCTGGGTTGTTGTCATGTCTCTTAGTGTAGCTGGTAGTCGTGTAGTCTTCTTGGTAGCAGTCTCACTCTTGCGGAGGGTCTTCTTGTGTGTATGGGAATTTCTTCCGGTCTGTGATGGTGTAGGCCTTCATTGATGTTTTCATCAGGTGTAGGTCCTGGTGTTGGCGCTTCTTGTTCCATCTCGATATTGATACGGGTATTTCTCGTTGTAGGTGCCGTGACAGGCTGGTTCTGAACCGTGACAGGCTGGTTCTGAACCGTGACAGACTGGTTCTGTGTTGGTCTTTGCTTGAATGATTTTACTTGAGAAACGTTTCTGCAGATTGTTTTTCCACTTTGATCTTTGATGATGACTTGATTTCCTTTCACTTCCTGTATTTTGTATATGTCTTTTGCGAATTTTGTGGCAAGTTTGTTTGCTTTGTGCTGTGTGATAATTACGGTGTCCCCCGGTTGCAAGTGTCTTTCTGTAGCGTTTCTGTTTCTGTCTGCATTTTGTTTTCCTTTTGCTTTTTGTTGCGCGTCTTTCGTTCTGATTTCTCTGTCCATCTGCGTTCTTCTGGTCTTGGTTTCTGTTGCTGATGGTATTGTTCCACGGATTTCTCGCCCAAACATGACTTCGGCTGGCGAGAGTCCTGTTGTGCCATGTTTTGTTGTGCGATATGTTAGTAGCAGGTACGGCAATTCTGTCTTCCAGTTTTTTCCTTCTGCTTGAGTTGTTCTAAACATTTTAAGTAATGTTTTGTTCGCTCGCTCCACTTGACCATTTGCTTGAGGCCAATACGGAGTCACATGATGACATTTTGTTCCCATCCCTTCTAGGAATGACTTGTATTCTTTCGATGTGAATTGAGGCCCGTTATCGCTGAGCAATACACAAGGTATTCCGAACGTTGTGAATATTTCTTCCAACCAGTGAATTATTGTCTGGCTAGTTGGAGTTGTTTTGAAAGTTTTGACTTCCACCCAGCGAGAGTAATAGTCTACTATCACCCCAATCACTTCTCCTGTTGGGAACGGTCCACACAGATCTATTGCCAGCTTTTGCCAAGGACCTGCGGGTAATTCCGTCGAGTTTATTGGTTCGGGCTCGGGTAGGGATCCTACTAGTTGGCATGGTGTGCAGCTTTGTATGAATTGGTTGACTTCAGTGTCCATGCCAGGCCACCATACTTTGTCACGTAGCCTTTGTTTTGTTCTGACGATTCCTTGATGTCCATGATGTGCCAGTGAGAGAGTTTTCTCTTGCAGTGTTTTTGGGATTGTAATTCTCTTTCCTTGTAACAACATGTTGTTGTGAATTGTTAGGGTTTGTTTCTCCTGCTGGTACTGTGGTGGGCAGTCTTTCCAGTTGTTTTCTCTGATGCACTTGCAGACAAGCTGTAGCGTTTTGTCTTTGGCTGTTTCTGTTTGGATTTCTTCTTTGGTCATTGTTCTTGGGATTGATGATTCTGTGACAAATTGAATGTATTCTTCTGCGACATTTCTTTCTGGTTTGCTTCCGACTTGTGTGCTTCTTTTCTCAGTGTTGATGAGTCGAGATAATGGGTCTGCGATGTTTTGAATGCCTGGTCTGTAGACAATCTTGTAGTCGTACTGTTGTAATCGCAGCATCCACCGTTCAATACGTGCAGTTGGTTTTGATTTTGTTCCGTACAGAATCTCTAAGGGTTTGTGGTCTGTTTCTATTTCGAATGTCGTCGCGTACAGGTACAGATGGTAGTGTTCACAAGCCCACATTACGGATAGTGCCTCTCTGTCTGTTTGGGAGTATCGTCCTTCTACTTCTGTGAGTGCCCTGCTTGCAAAGCTTATTGGTTTGTACTTGTCGTTTTCCTGTTTTTGTGTCAATACTGCTCCGAGTCCATAAGGACTTGCATCTACTATGAGTCTGGTTGTTTTCTTCTTGTCGAAGTAGGCTAGAGTTATGTTTCTTGATATTTCCTTTTTTATAGCTTCAAAAGCTTGTTGCTGCTCACTTTCCCATTTCCATACTATGTTCTTCTTGATCAGGGCTCTCATTGGAGCTGTGATAGCTGCCATGTTTGGTATGAACTTGGCACAGAAGGTCACTAACCCTAGGAAGCTCCTGAGTTCAGGGACATCCTTCGGCGCCCGCGTTTCATTGATGGCTTCGATCTTTTTGTTGTCGGGATTTATTCCACTTGCTGATAGTTTGTGTCCCAGGAAGGTTAGGCTTGTCATGCCAAATTGACACTTGCTTCTGTTTGCTGTGAGTCCTGCCTCTTCAAGTGTCTGGAGAACTTTGTCAAGGTTTTCATTGTGTTCATCTTCATCTTTTCCATATACAATTATGTCATCTGAAACATTCTTTACTCCTTTGCAATGTGCCAGTATTTGTTGAATGGTGTGCTGGTAAACTTCAGCGGCAGATGAGATGCCGAAGTTTAACCTTTTATACTGGAATAACCCGTTGTGTGTGCTGAAAGTTGTTATTTTTCTAGATGCCTCGTTTAATTCTATTTGATGATAGCCTCTGGTTAAATCGATCTTTGATATCATTTTGGCCTCAGTAAGTTCCGCTAACACATCGTCAATTGTAGGGGTAACATACCTCTGCCTAAGTACAGCTTTATTAGCTTGCCGCATATCTAGACATATTCTCACTCCCTTGTCCTTTTTTGGTATGACTACCAGTGGTGAGACCCAGTTTGTAGGTCCTGTGACAGGCTCTATTATGTCTAACAGCTGGAGTTGCAGTAATTCATCTTCAACCTGTTTGCGCAGGTGAAATGGAATTCTCCTGGTTGGTTGTGCAACTGGTGCTATGTTTTCATCGACATGTAGGTTAAGTTGGAAGTTTTTAAGCTTTCCAAATCCCTGGAAACACTTTTCATGCTTAGCCAATATGTTTTCTATGTTGCTGCTGACATGATTTATTGTAGGATTACCTGTGATTTCCAGTCCTGTCCGTAGTACTCCGAGGATCTTGGCAGTTACTTTGCCTAGGAGTGGCACATTGTTGCCTGGAATTACGGCGATAGTTGCAATGACTCGTTTGTTTCCCATGATGATTTCTGCATTGAATTGGCCCTGGACTTTGAGCGGTTCATGCTGACCATAGGCATAAATGTTGGTGGTCATCGGTTTGAGTTCTGCTGAGTGTTTTAGTTGGTTCCATTCATTGGTGCTAAGTGTGTTCACTGTTGCTCCTGAATCGATTACAAATACTATCGGTATTTTATTGATTTCACACGTTACTTTGTCATGTGAGTTGTCATGTGAATCTGACGGATAGAGCGCAAATGCATGACTGTCGGAGTCTGAGTCTCTGCTGTTGTTGTTTTCAACGTTTTCCGGGTTTGATGTGTTGACGAATCGCACTTGATTTTTGGTTTTACACACTCGTGCAAAATGGTTTCTTCCGCCGCATTTTGAGCATGTCACTCCACGAGTACATTTGCATTCTCTTCCATAATGTCCTTTATTGCCACACCTGTAGCATTCTGCATCCCTGTGTCCTTGCTGTGATGTGGTTGTTCTAGGCCCACAGTTTTCTGTTGATTGGTTAGGTTCTGAAGGTTTGGTTCTAGGCCTATCTCCTTGCCTAGGCTGAGACTGGTGCTGTTTATTCCTAGGCCTAGACGAGTTTCCGCGCCCATTATGTTGATCTTGTTTCACATAGTTCACTTCTAGGGCTAGGCCTAGAGGTTCAGTTTGTTTTTCGATTTGTTTTGCCTGCTTCTCACTTTCCTCTTCAAGTCGTGCCATTGTGAGAGCTTTGTCTAGGGTTAATTCTTCCCCATTTTGACTTACTTTGAGAAGTTGTCTTCTTAGTTTCGTGCTCTTACATGTGTCGATGATTAGTCCACAGATGTGTTCATTCTGCTGTTCAGCTGTCCACTCACACGTTTTTGCTAGATTTCGTAGTCTTGCCGCGAATTTGTCGATTGGTTCGTTTTCTTCAGGCTTGGTGTGTCGGAACACGTGTCTCTCAAAAGTTGTATTCTTTTTTGGGTTGAAATGTTCGTCTAGTTTTGTAATCGCGACTTCAAAGGTCGTTCCTGTATTTGTAAAGTCCATAAATATATCCTGTACTGCAGGTCCCGCCATGTGGAGAAGCAAATTACGTTTCCGCACATCGTCTTTAATACCTGTTGCCCCGATATAGAAATTAAAACGTGACTTCCACCTAGTCCACATCGCCGACTGATTCTCACCTCCCGGCGTAAACCTATCCACTGATGGCACTTCTAAACTCATGTTTGTTTCGCGTGAACGTTCGTTTTTTATATCTTCGTCGCCAATGTATTGTTCTATGGAAGGTGTACTATGAAGGGTGTACTGTATTTAAACTCGTATGCTCGTATTTAAACCTGTATTTTATTCCATGCTCTCAGTCGCCATAACCTATCAAACTCTGACTTCCGTCTTCCTACACTCACCGCCTCCCTAGCCCTAGCATCCGCTTGTCAGGCCTAACAGTGGCCATGTAACATAGCTGGCGGTGGCTCAGCAGCTGAGACACTGGCGGTCGTTTCAAACACTACACCATACATTACAGATAATTTCCAAAATATAAGGAATAGTGCTTTATTGCTATTATTTTTGCAGTAGGCCTACTCATAGAGGAAGAAGAAGAAGCGGGAAACAAACAAGCAGCAACGCTCCTAGCAACAATGACGGAGCCGTGGCTTCCACGTCCCGAGCACAACAGCCGGAAGTTGACGGAAATATGTAAGTTCAATATGTCAAGGAAAGGAGTTACTAATATTAAAAGAAGTACATTTTATTATTTATTCTGTAGTCAGTCAATATGTATTTTTATAAATATTGGTTTAAATTATTTTTGTTTTTATTATTTACTAATTTTTTTTCTTTACTAATTAAATTCTAGTAAAATTATTTCTTTTGTTAGACAAGATTTATTTATATGTATGTATGTTCTTTATTTCATTTAGTTCAGCAGAACTAGTATACATTACACTGATTTCATACATCCAATACAGGACAGTCAAGTAGGCCTACAAACTAAAAGACAATAATAGCAACCTTAAATCTAACAAAATACTAAAATTATTATTATTTAAAATGTAGACTTAAAATTTTTTTTAAACTCCCTCCCCAATGCCCGCAGACGACATCCTTTATCACCACTTAGTTACCGAATGGACACTCCTTTTTCACAAACTCACTCAACTGCTTTTTAACAAATACATGGATTGACCCTTCACATTATCAGGAATTTTATTGTACATTCTAATGCCACTAGTAAAAAGAGACCTTTCAGAACTACAATTTGTCATGGTTTTAATAAAAAACTGGTTGGCGTTCCTAGTGTTATGATTATGGTTTTCACAGTTTTTCATTAGAAATTCACTTAAATAGTTATCACCTGTATCACATACTATTTTATGTAAAAACAACATACTTTTAAACATAATTCTTTGTTCGACGGAATGGAAACCTAACGCATTCAACATATCCTTCCTATGTGTTCTTTTATTACAACCCAGAATACATCTCATTGCCTTCGATTGAACTTTTTGCAACTTGTCAATATTGCTTTTATTGGTATACAGGAGAAGTGAAGCACAGTAATCAAAATGCGGAGCTATAATAGTCTTAAAAAGTAAAAGTCTTGCCCAATGTGATAAAAAATTACTTATTCTGACTTGCAGTCCAACCTTTTTTGTGATTTTTTTACAAATATATGATACATGTTCATTAAAAGATAAAATGGCATCGATCATAACACCAAGATACTTGACAGACCACCATACTGGACAGCGTACCCCAAGACGCAAAACCTCTCGAGTGGCTTGATTCGACACTGAACAATATTATCAACAGCTTAACGCGGGATTTATATTAATATTGTTAAATTATAAATATTGTTTTTCATAATTTTTATTTTTATTATTTACTAATTTATTTAATTTTATTAAAATTAATTATTTAATTTAATTTAATTAATTTAAAGCAAAATTGTATTTATTTATACAGTTTTTTCCTTAATTTGTTTTTCTTCACTTTACTAATTTAATTATTAAATCAATGTATCTTTAATGAGCAAATTTTGACTAGATTTATTATTATTTTTATTATTATTATTATTATTATTATTATTATTATTATTATTATTGTTATTACAGCAAAGGAAACCAAGACAGCAACAGCGATGATGATGATGATGATGGTGCCGTAGCTTCCTCATCCCGGGTACCTTCAAGTCAGTCGCAGACCGGCGGAAACGCATCTACGCCGGAGATTCAGCCAGTCCACACCCGCTTCGACGTCCAGCCGCAGGATGCTCCGTCTACTCGTGGATTTAAAATCGTAAGTGACCCTCAACAATCACGCAGTGAAAGATTTAGACTCACCCGTAAAGAACATACCATCATACTGGACAGCGTACCCCAAGACGCAAAACCTCTCGAGTGGCTTGATTCGACACAATACAATATTATCAACAGCTTAACGCGGGATTTAAACATCAGAGCCCATGACAAAGTAAGCTTTGAAATACTTAGCGATGCATCACCAGACAAACCCATATGCGTCTCCTTCAGACGACTGGATCAGTTTACGAGTGATGTTATATTAAATGCTGTAGAAAAAGTTACACAGAGTAATGCTGATTTCATTACCGAGGGTCCTCTGCACATCATCCTGAGCCACATTGAAATGCCTGAAGGTCACGGTGGAAATCGAGTCCCAAAGTTTATAAGTGACCAGGAATACGTTAAAACGAAAAGGAGTTTTGTTACCATTAGGAACAAAGACAAGTTTTGTTTTCCGCGGGGCTTAGCTGTTTCCATTGCTTATCTAGATGGTAGCAAGGAAGAAAAAGTGAATATTACAAAACACAATAAAACACAACTAAGAAAAGCAAAAGAATACTGCACTCAAGCTGGCGTCGATATGGCAAACGGTGTTGGAATCGATGAAATAACTTTGTTTCAACTCTATTTCACTGAATATCAAATAACTGTATTCACTGATAGAAAGGAAAATCACCATTTTTTGAAGGACCTTCAAGTACGAGGATCACCCGTGTAAAAACTCGCTTATTCCCCCCACGATAATCATTTCGGGGTGTTATACTTTCTGTGACTGGGCTTTTGATTGCAGCTATTACGCCGCCCATGTCATGTAGGATTACAGTCATAAAGGAAACCAGTGCCCTGGAGTATTGTTTTGCTGTTATAAAGAACCTATGTGCGTAATAAGCGCACCAAATCAAGTGTACACGTGCATAGATCATTCTACGGTCAAAGGCTGCTTTGATATCTCTCATGCCAAGGTACCTATCAGCGCACATGTGTAAGTTACATAGAATTTTGTACATTGTGTTTGTAATATTATAATTTAAGAGATAGAGCAACTCATAAGTGGTGGGGAGTCTATTCGAGCTATGTCATAATTTGCGAAGTATCTCAATGCTTCATCAGCCAAAGAAAATGACAAAAGAAAAATTGGTGGAATACTCTCTACGTTCTTTTTTGATATTAAAAGCAACCCATGTACACCATTGGGAGGTAATGCAAATGTGATGAAACACCAACCCACTTTGCTAGTGTCGCAGCACTGTGTCTTGCCTGTATCGACCAGCCGCTGGATCACCATTTGGGCCTGTTCACCAGTGGGGAATCGCGGATGCAGTTTTCCGAGATGATCCAATTGGGGAATTCCTTCAGCATATCCGTAAACACCGGCCCCCACATTAACGTGTCCTTGCAGTGTCACATAATCTCAAGGGATACGATGGTCGTTTCATCTTGCGACAACCTTGATTGAAGACCTTAAATGGAACCCCGAAATTATCAGAAGCGGTGCCAAAATCATGTCCTATCTTGCAACCATCCATTCAAAACTCGCTTCAATTTCTTGCCGATGGCATTAAAAAATCTCCCAAGGCATTCAATCTGCAGGGGAACTTAAAGAAGGTAATTTTCCTCATTTTTTCAACAGCCTGAAACTTATGATTTGTTGGAGAATGCCGGGATCCAAGTTTCTACGTGTTTGATCAAATGTCCACGCAAAGATAGAGCCATTTTTCCTGACTTTGGCATACAAATGAAGTTGGCTCAAAATTCGGTGTTAGTTTCAAAAAGAATCTTGAAGATATTGTATAGACATGTTTCTATCCTAAGAAAGCTAGCATTGCTTTTCGCAAAGAGTTTTCTCGCCACGAATAACATGACCTATGGGGAAATATAACCTTGCTGGCTCATGCATGGGGTGTGTACCAGCAAAACTACTTAAAGGAAACCCATATCTCTTATACCTCCTGGATGGTATCGGTTAGCCGGCAAACACGTTTGCTGCCTAGCTGGCTAACAATGTTAACCCATAAAAATGCAATTCCGATACAGCATGCTGCTAATGGCAGGGAAGTTATACTTCTCGGAAGGTATGAGGTAGATGGGTATTTTGAAACTCCTGAAGGTGTAAAGACTGTCTACGAGTTCAATGGGTGTTATTTCCATGGTTGTCCTTCTTGCTACCCTGAGCAGTCTGCAACTATAAATCCAGCTACTCATGAGACAATGGGTCACCGTTTAGAAGCCACAAACCGAAAAACTCGTATACTTCGTGATGCAGGCTTCAAAGTTGTTGAAATGTGGGAATGTACCTTCAAAGCATTAAAACAAGCAACACCTGAACTAAGAAAGTTCCTTGAAGACCATCCGGACAAACACAAGGAACCACTTCAACCCCGCGATGCGTTCTATGGTGGTAGGACTAACTGCACAAAAACATACTATGCTGTAAAAAATGGTGAAAAGATATTATATTTTGACATCTGTAGTCTCTACCCATACATAAATAAGACTGGTAAATATCCTATCGGACATCCAGTTATTTACGTTGGGGTCGATGCATGTCTGAGATTCATCGGTGGTGATCTCAATAATCTACAATGTATTGAAGGTCTAATAAAATGTACAGTTTTGCCTCCATCCAACCTCTATCACCCAGTGCTACCTAAGAGAATAGGTGGTAAACTTATGTTTGTTTTGTGTACGCAATGTGGTGAAAGTGAAAACCAACATGACTGCACTCACTCACCCAAAGAAAGAATGATTACAGGTACTTGGGTTGTTGATGAAGTGAGAAAAGCAATTGAACTGGGCTACTCTGTAATAACTATATTCGAGATATGGCGGTACAAGATTGTACAGTATGATCCTCGTACTAAATTGGGAGGCCTATTTATTGAATATGTAAACACCTTCCTGAAGATCAAGGTAGAAGCCAGCGGGTGGCCATCTTGGTGTAAGACGCCCGTAGATAAAGAAAGTTTTATTGACGAATTTGAGGCGAAAGAGGGAATAAAGCTGGACCCTTCTAAAATCGCATTCAATGCAGGTCGTAGAGCTTTGTCCAAATTAATGCTCAACTCTCTTTGGGGAAAATTTGGGCAAAGAAATGACCTCATGAAGCATAAGATTGTCGACGCTCATGACGAAGAGGTCGAAATATTGGGAAATCCACGCAATGAAGTATTGTCATGTGAGCTAATCACAGAAGATAAACTACTCATTGTGTGGAAAGAAGACGCAAGTGACGAAAAGCCATCATCTCAAATTAATGTAGCAATCGCAGCTAACACCACGACCTTTGCTCGATTGGAGCTGTATGAATACCTGCAATTGTTAGGAAGGAGAATTTTATATTATGACACCGACAGCATCATTTTCATTGTACGTCCCGGTCAAGCTGTACCACACACGGGTGATTTCCTTGGTGATATGACCAATGAGATACAAGAGTATGGTCAAGGGTCATTTATTGATGAATTTGTAAGTGGCGGCCCTAAGAACTATGCGTACAATGTTCTGTGTGGTGGTAATGCTTCGTCAGTGAAAACTGTTTGTAAAGTTCGCGGCATCACTCTCAACTATGCAGCAAGTCAGGTTGTCAACATGGATGCTATGAAAGAAATGATCCTGAATGATGCACCAGCTGTCACTGTACATAATCCTCACAAAATTGTACGTATACCTTTCTGCAACATTGCATCAAGAAAAGAGGATAAAACGTACAGAACTGTTGTCACAAAACGCCGCTTGTAGATGACAATGATACTCTCCCCTATGGATACAAAGTTCGCCGTCTGAATTGATTGTGGAATATTGTTCTGATCCTGCTATCAGTCAATGCTGAGGAAGAAGAAGATGTAAATAAATAAATTTTGTAAATACTTGCCGTTGTAAATAAGATATAAACAGTAGTCCTACCACCAAAGGCAGATGGAAGTATAAACCCTTTACTGCTTACTACCATGTGCATAATTGAATGATTATAACTTGTCAACTTCATAGTAAAATCTATGCAAGGACAATCACCCAACTCTTAAAATTGAGATATTAATAGGGTTTTTTTAAATGCAGAGTTATATCACCAAACTCTGTGTGGATCTTTCCCTCTAAAAACAAAAAAGGACCCCCATCCATTGGCTGAAACTTTGACGTAGTGATGGGGCTTTTCTAACTAATGTCAGCCAGGTGATTATCAATGCTATATAAGAAAGCTATGATAAAAATATTCAAACAGAAGTAAAAATGGATCCGCAGTGGAAACATCCATTTACAGCTCTGATTTGTGGACCCACTGGATGTGGGAAATCACATTTTGTGACCAAATTTATTCAACATCTCCCAGCCATGGTAAACAAACCAATCACTGAAGTAGTATGGTGCTACTCTGAATGGCAGGATCTCTATGAGAAGAACAATAATAAAATTGTACGTTTTCATCAAGGATTACCACAACTTGAAGATTTTCCTCCTAATGAAGGCGCAAGACTAGTGATTGTTGATGATATGATGCGTGAAGCAGATGAAAGAATTGTTGACTTATTTACCAAAGGATCTCATCATCGCAATTTGAGTGTAATGTTTATTTCGCAAAATATGTTTTACCAAGGAAAAGGAAGAAGAGATATTTCATTGAATTCACACTATCTTGTGTGTTTTAAAAATCCTCGTGATCGAGCACAAATTAGTCATCTGTCTAGGCAAGTTTACCCAGACAATCCAATTTTTGTACGGGAAGCTTTTGAAGATGCTACATCTTCTCCCCATGGATACCTCTTGTTTGATTTTAAGCAATCTGCACCAGACATTATGCGTTTTCGCACTTTGATATTTCCCGACGATTAGTCTTGCTTCGTATATCTTCCAAAAACTTCTATAAAACGTAATGATGTTACTCAATCTTCATCATTCGTTCAACATGTCTAGTACTGAACTAAGTCATTCTGATCTGCTCCGTGCTCTCCAGCGGGCTAGTCCAGCAATGAGAAAATCAATTATAAAAGCAGCTGATTGTGGTTTGATAAAGTCAATTTGTGAATGTGCCGACAACACTTTAAAAGGACGTGTAACCCTAAACAACTCTCAGAAGAGAAAACTTGCTCGTCACAAGAAGGTGCTGAGAAAACTTGTGCGGCAAAGTGAAAATTGGAAAAGAAAAGGGAAAATTTTACAACAGACTGGCGGAGCAATTCTTCCACTTTTACTTGCACCTCTTTTGACTGGTCTTCTTGGAAGTATTTTTAAATCATGAATCATACAAAGAAAATGTTACTCATAGATCCTGATACACTTGGAAGAATTCAACAACGTGCAGAAAATCCTGTTAATAATACCATATCTTCACTTGATCAAGAAATGGAACGCATATTAAAACTAAAACACCTTACAGATAATGAGAAGTGGTTGCAGTATAAGCAAGTTCTTGCACGTTTCTTACACTTCACAAATGAGTTACGTCATCCCATAACGTTATCCATCATCTAAGAAAATGTAAATGAAAAAGTGAAAAGTGAACTTGCAATTAAAACTGAAGAAAAAGAAGATTACAAAGATTTTATTAAAATTCAAACTCTGAAGTCTCTTCCTAAAATGGTCAAGAATATAGCAGAGTTGTTGTATGATATTCTACATAGTGCAGAAATAATAAGTTGGGATAAATTCGGTAGTGTCAGTGTCAGAGGTGAAAAAATTCATGGTTCATCCATCATCGATCTCATCTCTGATGTAGTATGTAATAGAAAAGATACCGCCCCTCAGGGGTGGGAAAGGTTTTCACATGTTTTAGCAGAACTTAACATCCCCCAAGAATATATAGGCAATGCAAGGCGCAAAGAATTCATTCAACAATTGCAGGGTAATGAGCAAACACCTACGTCGTCAAAGATTACTTCAGTGAAAAAGATTAAAACAAAACGCTATCAACCTTGGCAGCGTTTCAAATTCTAGAATGAAAATCAAGACTCGTCAACTTCTTTCTAAAATATATAATGATCCATCACACCCGGGTGGATTTGCAACAGCTGATGCTTTATGGAAAGCTACCAATAAAAGTATTCCAAAGAGTGATGTTATCAAGTGGCTTCAAACTCAAGATGCATACACACTTCTAAGAGCAATAAGAAAAAGATTTCCACGCAACAAGTACATTGTCAACAACATCGATGATTTATGGCAAGCAGATCTCAATGATATGCAATCACTACAGAAAGATAATGATGGCTACAAGTATCTGCTTACAGTAATTGATGTATTTAGTAAATATGCCTGGGCAGTTGCACTACGTAATAAAACAGGAGGTAAAGTCACACGAGCATTTGACAAAATTATATCTCAAGATAAACGAAAGCCATTGAATTTACAAACAGATAAAGGAAAAGAGTTTATAAATAAACCGTTTCAAGTATTTCTCAAAGAACAAAACATTAATTAGTATCATAGTAATAATCCAGATACAAAGGCCAGTATTGTGGAACGCTTAAATAGAACTTTGAAAACAAGAATGTGGCGATACTTTACATACTATAACATGTATCGTTATGTTGATGTATTGCTACAACTTTTACATGCATACAATCATACAGTTCACAGATCTATAAAAATGGCACCTGCACAGGTTGACAAAACCAATATTTTACAAGTTTGGAATAATTTATACTAGACTCGTACAAAAGTAAATCTTAAAGTACCAAAGTTTGCAATTAAAAGTTATGTAAGGATAAGTAAGGAGAAAGCTACTTTTGAAAAAGGATTTGAAAAGAATTGGTCTGAAGAGATATTTAGAATCAAGCGTATCATTACACGTACTCTGCCAGTATACATCATTGAAGACTTGCAAGGAGAAGAAATTGAAAGAACATTTTATGAAGTAGAGTTGCAGCAAGTGAGAATACGAAAGGAAACAATTCATAAAATAGATAAAATTGTTGAAACCAAGGGTAAAGGACTCAGAAAGAAAGTGTTGGTCAAGTGGAGAGGTTATCCGGTAAAATTTAACTCTTAGCTACCTGCATCCCAAGTCATTAATTTAAAATGAGTGGGTTTTATGTTACTCTTCCTAGTAACAGCTCTATGAAAACATTTGCAAACAATACAACAGCACACTTTATAACTCAATTGAAAGATCCAATAAGATTATTTGGTGATTGGGAAGTAGCTCTTACAGAGTTTCACTATCCACAGACATTATTGAATGTGTCTGAGGGTAATAATGAAATCACAGTAATTACAAACGATAGTGATATTGAAGATGTAAACCGGGTAATAACAATGATGACTGTGTATGTTTAGCCTGGCTACTACGCGAACGTTGGTGCACTCATGAGTGCAGTGAACAATGCTATTACTCCCACTGAAAGTGGTGAATTTAAAATTGATACAGTGACAGAGGGTGGTTATTTGGTGAAGTCTAAATTTGGTGAGGATGCAAAAGTATATTTTAGTCCAGAGCTTGCCGACAACTGGGATACGAACCAGGAATAGACGCCGGTAATGACCCCATTGCAAAACATGCTATGACCTTGGGAGCTGGTACACCTCATCATGTATTTTTTTACTGCGATATCATTGAGCCTCAGATTGTAGGTGATACCGTTGCACCTCTGTTACGTATGGTAAATACCCAGTATGCCCAGCACAAATTTGGGGATGACATATCCAAAGGATTTTTCACGTTGCACTATGTTCCAATTCTCAAACGTGAATTCAGTACAATTGAAATAGATTTAAGGAGCAGTACGGGCCTTTCAATGCCATTTCAATCTGGAACCTCAGCGGTGGTACTACATTTCCGTCGTTGCTCTTTGTGAAAAATAAAATTTTCTAAAAATGGGTCAGAAAGAATTAGATCATTACATAAAGTATTATTCTGACCAAGCTGGAAGTGGAGTAAGTGTTTATAAAGGCTCCAGCTATCAGAAAGGACACGGTAAAGGCAGTTTCCTAGGCGGACTCTTTAGGGCTGCATTACCTCTATTGAAAAGCGATGCTAGAGCAATAGGACATCAAGCATTAACAACAGGTGCTAATTTACTGGGTGATGTTGCTCAAAAGAAAAACGCAAAGGAAGCATTCAAAACCAGACTTAAAGAAGCAGGTCTCAACTTGAAGAGGAAAGCGAATGAAAAACTTGATCGTATGGCGGGCGCTGGACTTAAAAGAGCAAAACATAGACGTCGCGCTCATTCACTTGTCGTCGGTCGTAGCAAGAGGACATCAAAAAAGAAGTCAAAGAAGACTGTTAAAGATATATTTTCTTAATCATGTCGTTTCTGCACTCTCATTCCTGTGAATCGGTAAAGTCGGAACTTGACTTATTTAGTCTTCCAGTCACGCAAACAAGTATTGAACGAGGCGAGTGGGTTTATTATGAAGCTATCACAGCACTTAATGACTCTGCACCCATAGAGTTTGTTGTTAATGGTCAAGGAGAAGACTACATTGATCTGGCACAGACTCTACTTGTCATAAATGCAAAAATTACCAAGGAAGATGGAACAGATTTGGCCGCTACAGCTGATGTTGGCCCCGTTAACAATTGGCTTCACTCACTCTTTAGTCAAGTTGATGTTTTCTTAAATGGTAAACTCGTTTCGTCTACATCACAGACTTATGCGTACAGGGCATACATCGAAACACAACTGAATTATGATACACCAGCAAAATCTTCACAATTAACTACAAGACTTTATTACAAGGATACTGCCGGTAAAATGGACGATTTTTCTGATAATGAAGGACTGAAGAAGCGTATGAATTTTAATAAATCTAGCGCTACTGTAGAACTAATGGGAAATATCCACCATGATTTATTTAATCAAGACCGTTTTTTATTGAATGGTGTTGAGATGCGAATCAAATTTATCAAGACCAAGGATGCATTTAATCTCATGTCTAAAGATGGCACTGCTGTGAAGTCAAAGATAATGAACGCTCAGTTACTTGTACGTCGAGTTCGAGTTAATTCATCAGTACTTCTTGCACACAATCATACCCTGAAGAAAACACATGCAAAATATCCGCTAACACGTGTGGACCTGAAAACTGTTACTATTCCAGCAGGGGTACAAAGTAAAACACTTGACAATATTTTCATGGGCCAGCTACCTAAGCGTGTAATTATTGGTTTTGTATCAAACACAGCATTGAATGGGAATTTTAAGAAGAATCCTTTTAACTTTCAACATTTTGACTGCAATCATATTGCACTCTATGCAGATGGCCAACATTTTCCGTCAAAACCACTACAACCAAATTTTGATACTAATGAGTACATGGCAGCATTTCATACTTTGTTTTCTGGCACTGGAATACATTTTCAAGATGAAGGTAATGGCATCACCAGAGAAGATTACCCCCACGGCTATTGCCTAATGGCTTTTGATATGACGCCCGATTTATCAGCAAGTGTTGATCATTGGTGTGTACAACGTAATGGAAGTCTTCGTGTCGATGTTAAATTCAAAAAATCTTTGACTGAAGCTGTGGATTGTATCATTTATGCAGAGTTTGACAATCTACTCGAAATTGATCAACATCGCAATGTTATTGTGGATTACAACAACTAAAAGATCATGTACATGGAACATTTTACTCAGTATCGTTTGGTCAGTCATCATGAGTGCTGTAATGAACTCACTTGACAAGGTTTAGCTTCTAGCATCCATCTTTATTCACTACTTCACTTTGGTCAGTCAGTGCTGCCAACTTACACACACACATTCAATACACTACATCATTCCCTTTTTCTCAAAGTGATTTGAAACTACAAACTAGCTACCTCCAATATTATATTGAATGGATAATGATTTATAATGTCTTTGATCTTCACTTCTTCTTATGTAATCACTAATTATGGTTATGATTGAACTACATACTACGTTTCATTAACATAAACATAATTAAACTTCCACGTTGGTAAACTACTGATGTGGACGAACTATTTTGTTATTAAACTACTAATAATCGGAATTGTCAATGAAATGATAAGGACACCTCACATGATCATTAATCTTCTACAGTTGATAGTCACTCATCCAAACCGGGGGTCTGCGTTGGCGGCTCGGCCTGGCCTCTTCGCTCCCACGGTTCCCTGGTCGGAGCGGGGTTGATCTGTCTCCTGCTACAGGTCTAGGAGACTGTGGAGACAATGGAACATCTATGTTTTGATTAATTGTGACTATAGGAGGAGGGTGATGATTGTTCTCCAGTGAGGTATTTGCTGATTGGTCGGGAACATGGTTCTCGGGATTTGTGATATGTGTCGAAGGGATTGGATTGAGTGTAGGGCTTGCAGGTTGTGGGGAGTAGTACTTCCGTACGTGGCTCACGTTCCGACGGTACTGTGCACCGGCTGGCGAACAGATCGTCACGGCGTTGCCATCCCTCTCGGTAACCTCGAACGGTACTGTGTTATACGGTGTGGTAAACTTGTTGCGTTTCTCTTGACGCGCCAACACGTAGTCTCCTACAGATATGTTGCTGCTTACTGCCCCTCGTCTTTGATCGATGTATGTTTTCCCTAACTCCTTCATTTCCCTGTCCCGATCTCGGAATTCTTCATCTGGATAGGTAGAGTAGAGTAGTTTATTCACCAATCGATACATACATAGTACATATATAGGTTTTGTCAGTTAAGTAATAAAATAAAACAGATACATAGCTCCTACAATGAAGCCAAGGATATAATATTTAAATAAAACAAACATTACCAATGGGTTTACACTTAAATTATACAAAATGATGTAGGCCTAGTAGAATAAATGTAGCACAAACAATATGAGTTAGGTTGATTACAAGAGATATGAATAAGCTGAAAGTTATTTGGATACAGGTTTCACTGATAAGAATTCATATAGAGAGTAAAAGCTATTGCCTAAAAGGTACTTTTTGAGTTGAGCTTTGAATGTGTCAAGTGAGGGGGATTCTTTGAGGTGGGCAGGAAGTTTGTTGTATATGGTAAGACAAAGGTAGATGGGGCTCTTAGAGTAAAGCTGTGTATTATGTTGGGGAACGTGGATATTGGAAGCAGAACGGGTGGCATGAGAGTGTATAGTATTGTTTATTGGGAAAAGACTAGGGTTCAAGCGCACAAATATCGCAGCTTGAAGAATTAGTGAGCAAGATAATGTTAGAATTTGATGAGTAGGGAAAATGTTCCTGCATGACTTCCGCCTGGAGGCACCGCACATGATTCGTACTGCTCGCTTTTGTAGGATAAAGACCCGTTCCGCATGTGGGGAGGCACCCCAAAACAAAAGGCCATATAAAATATGGGAGTGAATGTGGGCATGATAAACAAGTTTTAGCGTGTGGGGGTTGACTATGCCTTTTAGCCTTCTTATCATGAAGCATCCACTTTTTATTTTGGCACAAACTTTGTCGATGTGAATCGACCAGTCAAGTGACTCAGAGAGCCCGAGGCCTAAAAACTCAACAGTGCTGGCTCGAGGAATTATCTTTTCCTTTACGCGAATTAGAGGACTGGAGTCTGGTGCATTAGAAGGGGAATGAAAATTCAAGTACACTGTCTTGGTTGGCTGGAGGGCTAAGAGATTGAGGTCGCAGTAGTGGGCCATTATGGCTGCCTGCTCATTTAAGTCTAACTGTAGAAGGCCCTGCCCGTTTCTAGGGGCAGTGAGAAGGTGGCTGGAGTCGTCTACAAATTGGGCTAAAGTGCCTTTAGTAATGTAATTTGGTAAATCATTAATGTATAAAAGAAAGAATGGTGGGCCTAGGATTGTCCCCTGGGGCACACCACTTAGGATAGTTTGAGGTTGTGATATGTGTGAGGACAAAGTGGTCTTATTAATGCTTTGAATTTCTACTACTTGTGTGCGGTCGGATAAAAATGAGGCTACCCACTCATTGGCGATTCCTCTAATTCCGAGTGCTTCTAATTTGCTAAGTAAAATGCTGTGGTCTATTGTATCGAACGCTTTGCTGAGATCATAAAACACATGATTGTATACTTGGAACTTTGTCACTAAGCTCTCGTCCAAACATCAATGAAGCCGGAGTGCAGCCCGTTGTAGAATGGGGTGTTGTTCGATAGAGAAAGAGATATTCTCTCAAGGCAGTCTTGATGTCTTGATCAGCTGCTGCTGCTATGCGAAGTCTCTTCATTATGGACCGATTCTGTCGCTCCACTTCGCCATTCCCCTGCGGCCACTCTGGCGTCGAGTATCTCAACTCGATGTTGTTGGTGATACAATAATCATGGAAGTCGTTGCTAGTGAAGTATGCCGCATTGTCCAATTTGATCGATTCCGGTCGTCCGAATCGTGCGAAGATTTCTTTTAACAGGTCGATAGTTTTAGCGGTTGTGACGCTAGGTGATAGCACGGCCTCGTGGAATCTTGAATAGTAGTCGATGACAACGAACACGTATTGTCCATTTGGGAGCGGTCCCAAGTAGTCTATCGCCAAGTCTTGCCACGGTCTGTCTGGTAATCTGGTTCTAATCACAGGTTCTGGGCGGCTGGGTGAGCTGACCACCTGGCACCCATGGCAGTGTCTGCAGAACGTTTCCACTGCCTTATCTAATGCTGGCCACCAGACTTTTGAACGCAATTTCTGTTTCATCAAGACTATGCCAGGATGCCCCTGGTGTGCTAGTTCGAGCACCCTGTCTCTTAGGTTTGTAGGTATGAATATGCGGGTTCCCGGATAACCGTGGATTGGTACACGCATAGTTCACTTTTGATGAGTTTGAATTTCTTCAGCTCATCCGGCCATGTGTCGGTTTCGATGCTCCTCCTTAATAGAGATGTTTCCTGGTCTTGTCTGGATTCTTTTTCGATTTCTTCCAGGTTTATAGCTCTGGGAACAGCTTGACTTGCTACTCATCGAACATGATGATCTGGATCTTCTGTTGTTTCGGTATTCCTCGAGTTAACTGATAGTCTCGACAGTGGATCAGCAATATTGCTTCCCCCTGGCTGGTATTCTACCTTGTAGTTATAGCACTGGAGTCTAAGCACCCATCGCTCTACTCTCGCGCATGGCTTGGACTTGGTCCCGAAAATGAATTGGAGTGGTTTATGGTCGGTAATCAATGTAAACTCGCCCCCGTACACGTAGTGGTGGAATCTTTCGCACCCCCATACCAGTCCAAGTGCCTCGCGTTCGACCTGACTGAACTTTTTCTCGGCATCTGTGAGTGACCTGCTTGCGAACTCTATTATCCTTGGCCCGTCTTCCTGTTCTTGAACTAAGACGGCCCCGAGCCCATACGGGCTAGCATCTGCGATGATCGTCGTCGGTGCTCCCGGTGTATAGAATCCCAAAGTTCTCTTGTCTGATAACATTTCCTTAATATTGTTGAACGCATCCGTCTGCTCCTGCCCCCACTTGAAGCTAACGTTTTGTCTCAAAAGTCGCCTCAGCGGCTCTGTAACCGTAGAATAGTTGGGAAGGAACCTGGAGCAGTACCCTGCCATACCAAGGAAACTTTTCAATTCCTCTTTAGTTTTTGGTTCCCTAAAGTCCCGACCGCCAGTACTTTGCTATGAGTGGCTTGATCCCCTGACTGGAAATCAGGTGCCCTATGAAGTCCACTTTAGGTTTGCTGATCTCACACTTGTCTGGATTAAGTGTGAGCCCCTTCTCGGCGAATGTCTGCATCACAATCCGCAGTCTCTGGTCGTGCTGTGCTTGGGTTTTCCCGTGAACGATGAAGTCATCTATAAAGACGCATACTCCTTCGCACTCGGCTACAACGTCTTCTATTATGCGCTGAAATATTTCGGGCGCGCAGTTGATCCCAAAAAACAGCCTTTTGTACCTGTACAACCCTGCGCTGGATTATAAGGTTGTTATCCCTCGTGACCCCTCGTCGAGCTCAATCTGGTGGAACGCAGAGCGAAGGTCCAACTTACTGAACACAGTGCTTCCTCGTAGTTCCGGCGTTATCTCTTCAATGGTTGGTATCATGTGTCGCTCCCGTACAATTGCAGCGTTTGGCAACCTCATGTCGACACATAGTCGCAGCTTACCTGAATTGGTCTGAGTCAACACCACCGGTGAAACCCACTCTGCTGGTTCACGCACCTCCTCTATAAGGTCATTAGCTAGGAGTTCTTCTATTTTCTCACTTACTTTCGTCTTTAGCTGGTGAGGCGTCTTCCTGACTGGCAATGCCACTGGTGTGACATCTGTCTTAATGCAAAGTTTCAACTTAAAATCTTTAAGCTTACCTACGCCGGTGAAGACAGTTGGGATTTCTTCCTTAACCTTTTGCAGCGTAGTCTTTTCTTGCAGTGTAGAATTCTCTTGCAGTGTAGAATTCTCTTCTTGGGTGGGCCTGGAACTTATTGCATTCAGAGGAAACCCGGTTTTTAAAACGCCCAGGTCTCTGGCAGAACTGCTCCCCAAGAGCGGTACTCCGTCACCGTCTACCACGTAAAATATTGTTTCTTGGCCCTTTTCCCCTCCAATTTTCACTTCTGTGGTGAATTTGCCTAATACTTTAAGGGTTTGGGTACTCCCATAAGGATAAATGTTTTTTGTAGTAACTGTACATTTCCCCTTGATTTTATTCTGCTTGCAAGTCTCCCATGTCTTCCTATCTAGGACATTACAGGAAGCCCCCGAATCAATCATCAGCTTAATTGAAACACCTCCCACCTCAGCTTTTATGAAGCAATCTTTATGCCCGATCTCCCCCCTAACAGCAAAGGTGTAACCTTGGGCTTCTTCTTCTTCTCCTTCATTTAAATTATGGACTTTGGACCCCATTTTCCGTGAAGAATCATTTTTATCTTGTCTATTTCCATGTTTGTCACCCTTGGTTTTACATATTTTAGCAAGGTGCCCCTCAATACCGCACTTCATACATTTCCTCCCTCTCGCGGGACATTTCGCGTCGCGCGCGAGATGGTTGGTATTACCGCATCGATAGCATGCTAGCCTCGAGCCTGGCCGACCGGAACGCCGGTTGCTTGACTGGCCGGGCGATGACGTCACCCGTGCAACGTTCTCAGCCTCGCCGAAACTAGCACGTTGTGTGCAGGCTTCAATTGCTCTTGCGATCTCTTGAGCCCTATCAACAGTTAACCTGTCTCCCTCTTTAATGAAATCTTTACGTACCTCGGGTAATCGGCATTTCTCCCTCAGTTGGTCTAGGATATTATCTTCCTCTTTATCCCCAAAGTCACAGTAACAGCTCTGGCCTCTCAGACGCGTAATAAACTGGCCACCGTTTCCTCGCCCTGCGTCATTGCGCGGAACACTTGGCGCTGGTGGGCGAAGCATGTTTGAGGTTTGAACTGTTCGTCCAACACAGACTTGCATTTAGCATATTCACACTCACCCGTGGCTACTTTTCTCGGCTCGCCGACGGAAGTGCAAACCAGATGTCTTGTACAGCCGCCCCCGCTACGTGTAGTAGTAGAGCCCTTTGTCTTGGTCCTGAAGTTATGCCCTTCGACAAGACGTACAAGTCAAACGCCCTGAGCCAGCGGTCCCATCGCTGTGAGGTGCTGGTGTGGTCCACGCCGGGCACGAAAGGTTTGATGCTGGAGTTCTCTGAATCCATTGTAGCTTACGTTGCACGCTCGCTCGTATTGAAACACTGTTGTACACTACCGAATTCAATCACTGTTTTCGTGTATAACATCGAATTGAATCACGCTTTTTTTTCGTCGCCAATGTAATGAACTCACTTGACAAGGTTTAGCTTCTAGCATCCATCTTTATTCACTACTTCACTTTGGTCAGTCAGTGCTGCCAACTTACACACACACATTCAATACACTACAAGTGCCTCGATTGATTTTCAAGCTTTCACTTCACGTAGTGGAGAATTCATCATCAAAGAATTAGCTATTGTTAGTCATCAAACATTAAAAGTTCAACACTGGATTTTCAAACCACCCTATGAAGAGAGTTGTATTGACAGTGCAGCAAGACAAATAAAGCAATGGCTGGAAATAAATCATCACGGATTAAAGTGGTCTAGTGGTAACATTGAGTATACAAGATTAAAGAGTATTCTTCTTTGTGCTACTTTACCCTACAATACACTTTATGTCAAAGGAAGAGAGAAAGCTCTGCATCTGAGGAAGTTACTTGAACGTCATGTTGTGGATTTAGCTAATTTGGGATGCCCGAGTCTAAAAATGTTACCCCATCTACCTTTCTACTGTGAACAACATCAAGAAAACAAAATGCAATGCGCATTACAAAACGTGTTTCGACTTGCTCAATGGTGCCTCGACAATCCTGACGTCACGGATATGAAACTTTATACCGCAAGACTAAAATCATTTGAAGGTTTTTCAAATCTAAATGTTAAACCTGAAGAACTTGCAAATAATGGTTTCTACTACTGTCATTGGAACGATACAGTTTCATGTGCATATTGCAATGTAGAGCTATATCAGTGGATGCCTACAGATATACCCAAGGATGAACATAAGCGCTGGAGCCCTCGCTGCCCCTTCATTACCTATGAAACTGTTGCACAAGACGTTTGTGGAATATTTTAAGAAAATATGTTTGCCGTTCAACTTGAAGAAGCACTTCTTAATGATGCTTATGCCGTACCACTTTTTGCTGGGATTTTTGCTGCTGACACGTTGCCAAGGATCGTCAATCGTCCATCTTTACTTATCGCCAATACAGACCCAAGAAGGAAGCCCGGAACCCATTGGGTAGCAATCTTCATAGGCAAATCTGGTCGTGGAGAGTTTTTTGACGGTTATGGAGTTGCTCCGTACGTTCAAGAACATAGAGATTTTCTCAATCGTCAGTGCACAACATGGACTTATAATACTGAAGAACTTCAAAAATATACTTCACGGGTGTGTGGTGAATATTGTGTATTGTATTTAACACATAAAGCTAGAGGATTTTCTCTTCAAGATTTTTTATTGCATTATGAAAAAACTGCTTCAACAACTGTCAATGATGAAATAACTAGAAATATTTTTATGAAACATTTTGGTAAATGTATAAAACCAAAACGTAAGATTTGTAATAATCAATATTGTTGTTCACGTGTAACTTGAGATTTTTGGATTTATAATAAATAATGGGTTGTATTTGTTTTTGAAAATCATGTATTTTTATTTCTTTATTTGATGTACAGATGAACTTTTATTTAACCTTAGGTATTTGATAGTCGTACAGGTCTGTACAGGTTAGTATGTAATGTGGGTCAACCATCTACTAGAGTGGTTCACCACATGACCACCAGGGGGAAGCATAAAGTGAAAGTGTCTTCAGTCAGTCATCAGTGGAGTTTGATCGTGACAGGTAGGAATCGGCAATTTGTTCTCAATATTATCAAGATGGAATATTCAAAACTTATTTCCAGTTTAATGGACCGTTATGACTATACGACTTACAGATTCCTTTGCGAATGTTATTGTGAATTTATTACGGAACTTAAAATTAAATATAATCAATACATTGCAGAGTTTTATGCTGATATGTTTGATGAAGAAAACGTGAGCCCTGATTCAGTACTTAAATTTACTAGAAAATACATTGATAATCTGGACGCTGAAGACGATTACATAATTTGGGATTTTAAATTCATGATACACGAAATTGGCGCAGTAAATATTGCAAATGATACTTTGAAATCATTTAGATTTGAAATGTAGGTCATGTTAAACCAATGTACAACGTGTGTGGGAGGAGCTACTCAGTGTTTCACCAAGCTACCGCTAGGAGCAAACACCTCTCTACAAAGTGAAAGTTGGCAAGGCTCACAGTCAGCAACAGAGTTTGGTCGAGTGTAGTCGTGTGCAAGACATCGTCGTCATCAACATGGATTTTCAACGCAAGAACACATCTGCTGCTGCTGCTGCTGCTACCGCTACTCCGCCTACAACTCTCAACGAGGAACATCTTAAAAAGTACGGACAAGTTCTACTCAAGAGTGTATTCTTTCTAAATGGTTGCTGCACGAAGATGCTGATCACTGGATTGCATATGCGGGACGGCTTCCAACCGTTTGTGCAAATCCTGGGCTCCAATGGTAAAGGAATACGTCTGAATATCAACGAGTGGACACTGCTGGTTAAAGAAATGGAAATTCTCAACACCTACATCTTCAATGCTGGAGACGACGCAGACAGTATCCCAGAGAGAAAGGTTGGTCAGTACACATTGTTCGTTTTTAATCATCATGGCAAAATTGTGCTTGGACTTAAATCTACGAGTGAAAGTGTGTACCTTGCTGAAGTGACGTGCCGTAATTTGGTGAAATATTCACAAAGTGTTACTCATATTTTACTTAACTTTGAATGGTGTTATCCAGAGATGAAAGACTGGTATTTTACTTTCCTCATGCGTATTAAAAATAAATATGATAGTAAAGTGTCTGCACTAGGAGAAAAGAAAGAAAAAAAAACTTCATTTTGTAAAGAACTATGTTGAATGTATTCGACACGAAGAAGTGTTTATAAGTGAAAATCAGGAAAAGATTGTGTACAAGCTTGGTACTGCATTTATACGTTCAGAGATTGAACTTATAACTTCTCAATTATCTGAAGCAAACTATGTACCCTCATTGTATTCATATGTGTATTGATTGTTGCTGTAATAAATCACTAGAGCATTCTAGTATTTTTGAAAAACCTGATTTAAGCATTGACTATTAATTTTATTTACCCTAGGACTACCTTATCCCATATCATTCACAATCACATTATCATACATTTTTGTGCTGGTCTCAATATAAAAGTACAAACAAGAATGAAATTTCCTGTCCGTTGCCAAAACCACTCAAGACGAATTAGAACGTAATGTTTTTCTTTTGTACGACGCACAAACGGATGTAGGAAAAGTCAATGAAGCAAGGAAAATCCTTTTCACATCGAGGAACAAAAGTGTTGACAGTCTTCCTCCTACTCAAGACGCACTGCAGCTTCACATTCAGTGTGCTGTTTATCAAGGAGGACATCTTTGGGGAAGTGCTGATACTTTTACGCCAATTTCTTCATCACCTAAAGAATGGGAATGGTTCTTGAATGGTGGAGCTTGGGAAACAAAATGGACTAGACTGCCGGAGATATGGGACTGCTGCAGAGAGCTTTTCAAGTGCTCGTGTAAGAAAGGATGCTCATGCAAAGATGCCGGCTATCCCTGTGCATTGCTATGTTCCAACTGTCGACTGAACTGCTGCAACAACAGGTAAACCCAGTGTTAGAAAGTAATCATAGACTTTTTAAAAAAGTTTAGTGATAAATATAAAAATGTCTTTAATTTCTGGATGGTTATTCATCTCGTTACAGCCATGTTTAGCACTTTATATATTATTTTCTCCTATTTCAGTATTCCTGAGGATGAAAACATATTATAAACCACATCAATTCAAAATGTAACAAAGAAGTAAGGAAGAAGTGCTCAAATGTCCACGTTATTAGAAATCTACGTAGGCCCTACATGTTTTGTTTTCACTTTATTATCTTAAGTTATTTTTAAGTAGGAAGTACGTTAAATTTAATTTATATGTGATCATAGGAATATAGGAAACAAACAATATACATTTTTCAATCATAGCGGCCATTTTGAATTGTAAGGGTTATTTTTCTTGGCTCCCCTACTGTAAACCATGTATAACATCTTGAAAATGTTTTGGCCAAGTGGCCCATTTTTATCATTTGCCGTCTGTTTACATTCGAAATAGGAAACAATACACATTTTGCAATCATGGCGACCATTTTGAATCGTAAGTGAAATTTTTCTTGGCTCCCCCACTGTAAACCATACACAACATCTTAAGAATAATTTTGCCAAGTGGCACCTTCCTATCATTTGCACCGTCTGTTAACATTCAAAAATGGAAACTAATAAGGTACGCAATTGTAATTCGTGGCGGCCATTTTGGATCGTAGGGGCTGTTTTGCTTGGCTCCCCATCTGTAAACAAAAAAAAAAGTTTTGCCAATGGACACCTTCCCATCATTATTTTCCGCCTTTTTAGATTAAAAATCAGAAGATAATTTGATACACCTTATCATTCATGGCCGCCATTTTGAATTGTTAGAGGTATTGTTCTTGGCTCTTCCTCTGTAAACTTTTTCTATAATCTTAAGAAGAGCCTAGTGCTAAGTGGCACCTTTTTATCATTATTTTCAGTATGTTTATATTCCAAAAAGTAAAATAATACATATTTTTCAAACATGGCGGCCATTTAGAATCGTAAGGATAATTTTTTATGGCTCCCCGACTGTA
Organism: Sweltsa coloradensis; assembly: GCA_024449915.1. Lineage (NCBI taxonomy): Eukaryota > Metazoa > Arthropoda > Insecta > Plecoptera > Chloroperlidae > Sweltsa > Sweltsa coloradensis. The sequence continues at coordinate 133,342 of JAMZAV010003720.1, read as the reverse complement.
AACCATTTTTAAAATCTTTAGAATATATTTTGCCATGTAACACCTTTCTAACATTATTAACCGTCTTATTACACTCAAAATAGGTGAATAATAGGCCTATTTATCCATAGCCGCCATTTTGAATCCTAAGGGACATTTGTCGTGGCTCCCCTTCTGTATCGCTTTTCTTTGACCCTATGAACATTTTTGCTAAGTGAAACCTTCCTACTAATTTATGCCGTTTTATTTTGTGAACAGCCCGGACTAATAATATATTGTCATTGTCATATACTTTATGCTTGTGACACCTAGAAAATTAATAGACTGGCATCTATTAAGGTTCTAGGTATCACTAATACTGTTGCGCGTAGTTTGCCATAACTACTCACAGCATACTGCTCCGATCTGACTATTTGCTCTGTACACACATTTGAACTGGCTCCTATTCCGCGGGAAAGTGTTGGTTGGCACACCTGTCTCGCGACGCGGATGGTAGGCGGTGAGCCGAGCTTGGAGTAGACCCTGCTACGGGCCTACGGCGGTGGGATGTCAAGGGGCGTTCAGCTGTTCCGGTTGAGAACTGAAGTTCTTTCCAGCCAGATTCTCATCGAATACAGTCATCTTTCTACGAGAAAGGCTTTGGTTCGACACCTCGTGTGGTGATGTGGGAGTTTTGCACGTCTAGTCCCCTGTTGGGGTAAGTTTCTATCTGAATATAGCTAATTGCTATCCTAACTTTGCTAGGACATGCATTGGCATGGTCACACTCCATAGACGGCTCGTAATGGTGTTGTGGGATATTCTTTTGATTTCTTTAGGTCGTAGTACCGACCAGAACTTACACGGAAGTAGGATTCACCTTTGTTCCGGGCCATGTTGGATATCTCAGGGGAAGACGCACGGCGACTTTGCCCAAGATTCTAGTCTTCTAACGCCTGCTAGGGTAGGAGAAGAGAATCAAGATTTCGTGACATGTTCCTGGGTTCGAAGGATGGAAGCTGTGGATTTCACACCTACTCGTGGTATTTGTGTCCCTGGGTGTTTTCGCCCACATCACCAGCTTAGACGTTTCCCTTGTTGAACTTTTGCTACAGTCCCCACTAGGCCTAGGCCCTACAGTTGGCCCATATACTAGTTATGTGAAAAAAAACCCTTTAGGCCCAAACTAGAATTTGATAAACTAGATTATAAAGCCAGGCTTAAGATTTACTAGTAGCTTGAGAGTAGGCCTAGCCTATTTCTAGTCGGCAAGTCTTACGTTGGACTTTTTGATTAGGGCTTTGGCTTAATATATAGTCCCACCCGGCATTTATTTTCCTAGTAGTCCAGGACTTGACTATTAGAAGAACGCTTGAACCATATTTTTTTGTGCCTACTTTCAGTAGGCCTATATTCCTGAGAGCCCATATGGCCTATTGATTTAATGGTACGTCACAGCCTAGCAACATAATTACCTTTGTCATGTTTGTAGCCGGTCTCTTATAGTGTGACATGCGTACCTAGCCTACAAGGCATTTGTCACTTATCGATTATTGATTTTGTGTAACTTGTAATAGAATTGTATTATTATTTTCACTCGGACAATCTTATGTTGGGTACGTGTAACCCAGGTATATCCTATGTTTTAACCTGAAGACCCAGGTTGTCTAGGCCTAAGCCTATAAAGGCCCTACCTATATTTTTTCTGTGATATTTCTACTCTGTGACATAAATGTTGTTAATTTGGTCAAGAGGGCTGAAGGTGTCTGAGACCACTTGCACTTAGCCGCGTCAGGCTAGAACCTGACCCCCATGCTTATTTTCCGGTAAGTGCAGTGGTGGCCGAACCTTAGTCTCATTAGAGAGGCAGACCTTGTATTATGTTATGCTAATTGTGTACTCTGCTGGGTATTATTGTTTTTATGTTATTATTATTTGTGGTTATGCATCCTACGGAACGTCGGCACTTATCCGACAATAAATCTTTCCGATCTTTACATCTTGTGTTCTAGTATCATTATTAGTCCTTCGTCATTCCACTGTTGATACTAGTACTATAGTTGGTAACCAGTTTTTAGGAATTACGTGGCGCCTAACAGCTGTACAACTACGGAAGTACGACCAGACAGACGGCCACGCCCCTTTCTCCACTGAGCAAGAAGCCAGAGTGTCACATGCTACCATTATACAAGATAAATAACTTGCATGTTGTTGTTAATGACAGCTATATTGCAGTCTTCTGTTCGATTTATATCATGGATGTGAACAGCCACAACAAATAGCAATATATTATATACTACGCCTAATTTTGATTTTCTCCGGTACCCGTTACCCAATTTTGCTTTCCATATTTAAAAGTGATAACGAATGATAGATATTAAAGTTAATATCACGTTTGAAACTTCTCAGATGAGCGTTTTCTTTGAATGATTAATTTTTCAGTTTAAGTTTTTTGACATTTTTGGGCCCACGGTCCGCCCAAATTTAGCCCCTTGTGTTTTGGACGCTAGATATTCGCTAGATATAAGAGCATGTTTAATTTCAAGTTTGTACAAATTACCACGCTGTAGAAATTACGTGTTTTGATTATCATCCAAATTTTGATTTTCTCCGGTCCCTGTTACCCGATTTTGGTTTTGAATGCAAATGGCACTGCGTCTGAGGTACATCTAAATGTGGTCCAAGTTTTAAAGTTCTAAGATGCACCTTTTTCTCTGTAGGCTCTTAAATCTCCGCGGAGAATTAGCCAACTAGCTAGCTAGCTAGCCACCCACCCAGCCAGCCGGAAGGATGTCTTCGATGTTGAGGCACTTTTTTATACAGAACGGGGTTTCGGATCGTGTTGATCTTTTTTGTGGGTCATGGACCACATATCAGATCATATAAGAGTTTCAAGATTGTAAATCTTTCGGGTGTCGTGTGCAGATAGCTGAAAACCCCCAAACTCGGGTACTGTAAACAGGGCCGCGAGTTCATCGTCGCCTAAGCCCTAAGCAGTCGCATGCGCTTGGCTGCGGGCAACGACTGTCGCCCTAGATAACTGGGAGCCCGACCCTCTAAGCTGAGAACACGGTCAGTATGGTAAGGCTAAGGCTCATCTAGGCTTGATGAACTATACGGGAACCCAACCTCTAGTGGTCGTTCAACCTTGGTTAATTATTATTATATTATATTATATTACAAGTCGCGCAAGCGCGGCTTGAAGCCGCTACGCGGATGGCGTTGAAAACCTCGTACTCGGAATACCTCGTAGTTGGAAAACCTCGTTGACACGACAAAATCACGAATCGGTCAGTGTATGGCCGCGTTTCCGTAGTTGCTTGTACGTTTGCGTTTATCCGATTTGGGAAAATTTGTTATACGGGAACGTTCGGTACGCGCCCCCCCGTTGACTCTAAGTCGTGAAAAATGATTTCGAAATGGGAACATTTTTAGCCTTTTGTTAAAATGTTTGAGAAATTTTTCCTTGGACAATGTTCGGGCCTGATGAGAAGACGCCACTTTCATACGCACTCTGTATGCAATTGCTGCTATCAAAACATTCCCGGCGCCACGTCATGAGCCACATTCGTCAATCCTCGGAACGGCCAAGCAGGCCAAGCTATAAACGATCCAGTAACATTGGTATGTCCCCGCCCAAAGGGTCGTGAATCTCCAAAGCGTTTTGCCTGATTATTTGAAAATTTAAGGTTTTTGTTTACCCTGTTAGGTTTTATACATTCCTTCTGAGAGGAAAATTCGCAAAACCGGGAAGTTTTCCAGTTTTCTTTCATTCTCGGCAAATAATTAAAAAAGGTAAATTGAGGACAAATGCATGGCCAAGAAAATCAAAAGTTCAATGCTGACGTTTCCCGTTTTCCCGACACTTTTAACCGGACACGCGTTGCAACTTGTCCCTCCCCTGTCTCCCTTTCAAACGTAACCAAAGCGTGATGTTTGGTATGACAATTCGTAAAAATAGGATACAGGGGTTTTTTGCGTTCGTGAAATTTACAAAATTTACGTGCTTTTGTGACCTGAATGAAAATTTAACTATCAAAAAGTTCCGGACCGACTCAAAGGCTTCGCCCTAACCCGGGACGACCCAGGTTCTCAAACCAATTTTATTTCAATTCTTTTATACTTGTGCTACATTAACGAGCCTTGTCGTTCCAATGTACGAGAAACCAAAATTTTTTAATTTTTAAATTTTTGCACTGTGTTAAAAAAATTCAAATTTGCGATTTTTCCTCGAATCGGAAAGAAATTCGAGGAAATTTTTGTTTAACCCGTTCGCTATTTCTGGTTTTCGATTGTCAAAACCTCGTGGTTCTACCACGCACTAAAAATTTCAAAAAAATGGAAAATGGAAAATCCAAACAAGGGCCCAAAAAAACAAGAAAACGGTAAACTTTTTGCGGTTGGACCCCCGCGTACTCCGCACGGGCACTTCACACACGCTGAAGTAAATTTGAAAATTCAGGATTTTTTAGAATGGTTTATTTCAACAGCAAGTTTAAACTTTTTTCCACAATATTACGCATTTCAAATGTTTCATGTCGCCCGCAAAAGTATTGTAACGGCCCTAAAACCCTAACGGTCTTGTCTTGAAAGATTCCAAACGCCCCCGTACCGTCGCGTTCGGGTGCAAAGCCTATTTGCGCGGAAACCGGGAGATAAATAATATGATTTTTTGATCCCAAAGGGAAATTCGCATGTAATTTGGGGTTTTCCATAATAATTACAAATGCTACAAAATGGTCATGTTTGGTATCGATTCGCAAAGGTCCGACGATGCCTTTAAACCATCGTAAATTTTTAGAAAAATGTGTCCATGCTTTTACGATTTTAAATTGAAAACTCATACTGTAAAAAAGTGTCCCGAACTTTTCGAAGCATCTACTGATCCGGGGTTCGAACCAAGGTTCTCAAACTAATTTTTTTAAAATTCCTTTATCATTTCTCAATAAATGTGCCTTGGTTGCGGAAGTTAAACTTGGGAAGTCGATTTTTATTTTTTAAATCATGTCAAATTTTCAAATTGGTCCAACTTTAGGAATTTTTCGCCCATTCGAAAAAAGAGTGGGGACAATTTTTTAAAGCTTGTTACCCCAATTCTTGGCTTTGTAATTGAAAACTTGGGCTCTACCGTAAATCCAAAATTTTCCAAAATTGGAACGAAAATCCGAAAATGTCCATAAAAAGAGAACGAAACGTTTTCCGAAAAAGTTTTGATAGGCGCCAGTTTATTTTAAATGTTTACACGTTAAAACAAAAAACAAAAATTCGGGAATGCTCCAAGTAATATCTGCGTTTTTATAAAATTTTCTCGTTTCCAAATCCAAATTGTTTATCGCCGTCCCGGCCAAAGTATGATAGTCGGCCCGGAACCCTTCGCGTCGCTTGTACTTGTTATTATTTCGAAAGCGTAGGCACCGTCGACGTTTGGGTGCTAGCATACTTTGGGCGCGGCAACCGTGAGTACAAAAACTGTCAAAAACGACGTTTTTCGCGATTTTTGACTTTTTGACCCGGAAGCAAATTTTTGTCGTGTCGCGGGTATTTTTTTTCAAAATGTCGATCTTTTCTCGTGGAGGAGCGTCCAAAATGTACGCGTTTATCACGCTCCTTGGCGGCGAAAACGTCTTGCGTGTAAAAACTCGGTTTCCGCCGCCAGTCCAGATTTAACGTAGTATTAATAGTAAGTTATAGTTATTATAGTTATAGTTATATATTAGTTATTAGTTATAGTTATTATTAATAGTTAATAATTTATAGCAAGCGCGGCTTGAAGCCGCTACGCGGAGGGCGTGGAAAACCTCGTACTCGGAATACCTCGTAGTTGGAAAACCTCGTTGACGCGTCAAAATCACGAATCGGTCCGTGTACGGCCGCTATTCGGTAGTTTGCGGGTAACGTTTGTCGTTTATCCGAACCCGGGGACAAATTTGTTACGGGCATTTTCGGTACGCCGCCGGACGCTGCCGCCGCCTCTAAGTACGGTGAAAAATGATTTTCGAAATCGGAACATTTTTACGCCTTTTGTGTAAAATGTGTGAGAAATGTTTTCCTGGGACAATTGTTCGGGACTCTGATGTGAAAGACGCCACTTCATACGCACTTGTATGCAATGCTGCTGTCGATACATTCCCTGCGCCACGTCATGAGCCACATTATGTCAATCCTCGGGAACGGTCCTGACCTTGACAGAATGTGATGCTCCAGATAAGACGCGTCAGACCGGCCCAAACCCCAGGCCAAGCTATGCAACGATCCCAGTAACATCTGGTGTGTCTCGCCCGTCCGAAGGTCGTGAATCCCCCGAGACGTTGCCTGATTATTTGAAATTCAAGGTTCGGTTGTATTAAACCATGTTAGGTTTAACATTTCCTTCTGATGGGGAAAAAATCCCCAAACCGAGACAGTTTTCCAGTTTTTCTTCATTCTCGGCTATGGTAATTAAACAGTATAAATTTGAGGCGACAAATGCATGGCCAAGAATAATCAAAAAGTTCAATTGCTGACGCTTCCTTGTTTTCCGACACTTTTTCGGGTCGTCGCCGGATCCTACCCGCCCCCCCCCGAAAGTGCGGGTAGGTACAAAAAAATGTTATTACATTATTTAACAATCACACATTGATTACCGGTCAGAAGCCAAAAACTCGGGCGAATATCACAAACAATAAAATGTTTATTATCAAAATATAGGTAACGGTCCCGTGCGTGCAGAGTGATATTTTTGATTTCCCAAACTCACTCATTGCACTCATTGCAATCTTGTCTCCTCCCCTGTCTACCTTTCAAACGTAAAACCCAAAAGCGTGATGTTTTGGGATGACAATTCCGTAAAGAATCGGATTACAGTGGTTTTTGCCATTCGTGAATTTTACAAAAAATATTTACCGTGCTTTTTGTTACTTTTATATTCAAAATTTAACTATCAAAAAGTGTTCCGGACTGAACTCGAAGCTTTGCCCTAAACCGGGTTCGAACCCCGGTTCCAAAGCAATTTTATTTCAAATCCTTTATACTTTCGCTACATTAACGAGCCTTGGTCGTTCCAAATCGAACCGAGGAAGAACAAAATTTTAAACTTTTAAAGTTGCACTGCAAAATGTTAAAAAAATTCCAACTTTACGATTTTTTCCCTCGCAATCGGAAAGAAATATCGGGGCAATTTTGGGTTTTTTCCCGTTCGATATTTATTGGCTTTCGGAATTTTCAAACCTCGGTGCTCTAACCCCGCATCTCAAAATTAAAAAAAAATGGAAATGGAAAATCCAAACAATGTCCGAAAAAAAGAAAACGGTAAACATTTTTGCCGTCAGGACCCCCCGCGTTAACTCCGCACTGGCACTTCCCACACGCCGTAAGTGAATTTGAAAATTCAGGATTTTTTAAACATTTTTTATTTAAACAGCAAGTTTAACTTTTTTCAAAATTACGCGCATTTCAAAATGTTCATCGTCGCCCCGGCAAAAGTATTGTAACGGCCCTAAAACCCCTAACGGTGCTTGTACCCGGAACGATTCCAAACGCGCCCGTACCGTCGGGCGTTCGGGTGCAAAGTCTACTTTGGGCGCGGCAACCGTGAGATAAAATAATTATGGACTTTTTGATGCCAAAACGGACACGCATGTCAATTTGGGGGGTCCATAACTAATATACAAATGCTACAAAATGGGTCAGTTTGGTATCACGATTATCGTAAAGGTCCCATGGATGCCTTTAAACCCTCCGTGAATTTTTGAAAAAAATGTGTACCATGCTTTTTACGATTTTAAAAGAAAATCATACTGTAAAAAAGAGTCCCCAATCGTGTTCGAAGCATCTACTGATCCGTGGTTCGAACCAAGGTTCTCAAACTAATTTATTAAAATTTCTTCATTTATTTTTCTACATAAATGTGCCTTGGTTAGCGGAAATTAAACCCAGGGAAGTCGATTTTTTTATTTTTTTAAATTGCACTGTCAAATTTCAAAAAAATGTCCAACTTGGGAATTTTTCGCCCATTCTGAAATGTATGGGTCCAATTTTTTTAAAGCCTGTACCCAATTCATTGGCTCTTGTAATTGGCAAACTTTGGGCTCTACCGTAAATCCAAAAAAATTTTCCCAAAAATTGGAACCGGGAAAAACCAAACAATGACCCATAAAAAGAGAACGAAAACGTTTTCCGAAAATGCTTTTGGATAGACCGCCAGTTTTTGTGTAATGTTTTTCACGTTTTAAAACAAAAAACGAAAATTCGGGAAAGCTCCAAGTAATATCTGCGTTTTTATAAAATTTTCTCGTTTCCAAACCAAATTTTTTATCGCCGTCCCGGCCAAGTATGATAGTCGGCCCTAAACCCTTCGCGTCACTTGTACCCGTAATTATTCGAAAGCGTAGGAAAACCCTCGACGTTTGGGTGCGTAGGGATACTTTGGGCGCAGCAACTGTGAATACAAAAACTGTCAAAAACGAGTTTTTGCGTTTTTGACTTTTTGACCGGAAGCAAATTTTTGTCGGGTCGCGGGTATTTTTTTTCGAAAATGCGATCTTTTCTCGTGGAGGAGCGTCCAAAATGTACGCGTTTATCACGCTCCTTGGCGGCGAAAACGTCTTGCGTGGAAAAACTCGGTTTCCGCCGCCAAGTCCAGAGTTTAAAGTAGTATTAATAGGTTTTGACAAGTTTGCGCTAGCGCGCGGTTTGAAGCCGCTACGCGGAGGCGTGAAAACCTCGTACTCGGAATACCTCGTAGTTGGAAAACCTCGTTGACGCGTCAAAGTCGCTAATCGGTCCGCGTTTCGGCCGCGATACGGTAGTTTGCGGGGGAAAATTTGTCGTTTATCCAAAGTCCTGGGTCAAATTTGTTTTCGGGACACTTTTTGGGCGCTGCGGACGCTGTCCGCCGCCTCTAAGTACGGTGCAAAAGGATTTTTTGAAATCGGATCCCTTTTTAAAAACCCTTTTGTGTAAATGTGTAAGAAATGTTTTCTGGGACAAAATTTTTCGAGACTCTGGTGGACTGTAATCGCCGTCCCCAGCGTGTTAAAAAAATTGACCTACTTAACAATTTTTCGAAATATTCGGGACGTCAAATTTTTGGGACGCGTTCCGGTACAAACAATTTTTGCTTGTCCGTCCGGTTTTATCCCTAGAGGGACCCGATCGGCCGAAAAATGCCAAGCTATTAAAAGAAACAGTGTTTTTAGTATTTCCCAAAAATGACCACCATTTTTAAAGAAAATTATTCATTATTTGGGCCCTAACCTCTGATGCAACCCCCTAACGCCATTAGAATCGCCCCAAAAATGACATGGCCTGAAGAATTGAGAAATGTTTTAAATTTTTCCATTTCCAAAAACCCATTTAACCCCCCCCTAAACAGTGTAATTGAAACCTATGGGGGGGAAACTTTGGGGATGTCAAAGTTTAACCTAACTCGTGGGGTTCGTGGGTCAGAGATGGACCCAAATCGGACAATAATTGGCCCTTTGAAAAAACCCGGGACAAAAGATTTACGGTACGTCTAAATTTCCCCTCTCCGCGCCGACCCTTTAAAAGCCCAAGATGGAAGGATCAGACACTGCAATTTTTCAAAAATCTGGAAAAAAATTTTTTTCCGTGCATTTTTCCGGTTTCAAAATAGCACCTCGTTCGCCCGGTTCCGTAGACCCGAGATGTACCGATGGGACGTTATTGTAAAATAATAAAAAATAAATTTTTCCCCCCAAAAAGCCAATTTTTATTTGAAAATTCAAAATTTTTTGGCCACGTTAAAATGAAGGTATTTCGGGGAATGGGGCCCCGACGTAATGGGAAGGAAATAAAAATAACTTTTCAAAAATCCCCAAAAAAAGGGGGTGACAAAATGCCCGGATCACTTTTTTGTTTTTAAAAAGGGCCCCGAGATGGCCCCGAGGGACGAAAATTGCCGAGCCAAAAAAAATCAATGTCTTTTGTTTTCAAAAAAGACCCCATTTAAAAGAAACTAAAAAAATTAGTATTAGGAACAACACTGATCATCCCTTGACCCATTGGAATCCCCTCAAAAATGAAATGGCTTAAAGATTTTAATGAAAGTTTTTAATTTTTTTTCCCCCCCCCCCCCCCCAAAAAAAAAAAAAACGTGTCTTTGGGGTTCAATAAAAACAGTCCTCAAATTTGGGATCGTACTAAAAAAAGTAAATAAATTTCACTGAATAATCAAGGTTTAGATATTTACAACCGACTCCCCCCCCCCATCACCCTCCCCCACTTTCCCCCTCTCGATTCCCTCGTGTGTGTCGAGTTGATTTTCCCCCACCCCCTCCCAAACCCCCTGCCCAATCGTAAAGGAAGTCGTAGTATAAAACATTTTCTTTTATGGAAGTTTTTGTCGTCTCATACATATGTTGCACTTAGGGGCTGAACCCCACTTTTGGTGGAAGTCTATTTTTGTTCATTCACTAAGGCTGTCTAAACGCTAATAGTTGATTTTATCAAGTGCAGGGAAAGCTTGTAGTTTTTTTGGACATTCATGACGGGGATTTCAAAAAAATTTTTCCAATCAACCCTCCAACCAACTTCAACCGGATCAAGCCTGATTATTACTCATTTCCCTCCAAAAAATAGATTTCTTATAATAGACGTGTTTGTCTGTCTGTTTGTTGGGGGTTTGAAAGCTTACGACCGCACTAATTAATAAGTTGGATCAGTATAAATTTCGGCAAAAATACACTGACGAAAATATACAAATTGTAATGTGTTTTTTTGCGCCGGGATCTGAAAACGAAGGTTGAGATGTTTTGGCCGTAATCCCCCAAAACCGTTGATGTATTTATAAACAAAAAAGGTAATGAATCTTTGAGGCATACCCTTTAAATGAGTTTTTCATTTATGCTCAAAAAATGCTTTTTTTTATCGCCCTTGGTTTTAAAACCACGTTTGGGGGCCGTTTGGCGCTCAGGACATTCAAAATGGAGTCGAAGTAAATTTTTTTTAGAAAGTTTGTTTTTGTTAGAAATAATGAAGCAACAGGTGGGCATAAAAGTCGAATAGGCCCGTTTAGTCATCAAAAAAAGATGTAGTAAAGAATGTTTTTTTTCTATGCAAAACCCGGACACGCGTTGCAATCTTGTCCCTCCTGTCTCCCTTTTCAAACGTAACCAAATAAGGTGTTTAGTATGAAATTTTCCCGTAAAGATGGGATACAGGGTTTTTTCCTTTCGTGAATTTTAAAAAAACATATTTACCGTGCTTTTTGTGACCTTGAGAAAAATTTAATTTAAAAAAAAGGTCCCGGCCCGAATCGAAGGCTTCCCCCAAACCCCGGGTTCGAACCCGGGTTTTCTAAAACCAATTTTATTTCAATTCCTTTAATCTGAGTCATTAAGGGCCCTTTGGTCTTTCCCAAATCGACGAGGAAAATAAAAAATTTTTAAATTTTTAAAGTACACTGAAAAAAAATGTTAAAAAATTTTCCAACTTCGATTATTCCCCGCAATGGGAAAGAAAAATCGGGGAAATTTTGGTTTTTAACCTTCGCTTTTTTCTTTGGTTTTGGGAAATTTGTCAACCTGGGGGCTTCCCGCAATCACAAAATTTAAAAAAAATGGAAAAGGGAAAAATCCAAACAATTTTTTTTCCCGTCTGGACCCCCGCTTTAACTCCCCCGGGGCATTCTCACACCCGTAAGTGTTTTTGAAAATTCAGGATTTTTAAAACTTTTTTTATTTAAACAGCAAGTTAAATTTTCCCCAAAAAATTTAGCTTAAAAAATTTTAATCGTCCCCCCGGAAAAAAGTTTTGTAACGGCCCTAAAACCCCTTAACGGTGTTTGTACCCGAACGTTTCCAAACGCGCCCGTACCGCGGCGTTCGGGTGAAAAACCCTACTTTGGGCGCGGCAAGTGAGATAAAATAATTATGACTTTTGTGCCAAACGGACAAAACATGTCAATTTGGGGGGTTTCCAAAACTAATATACAAATGCTACAAAAGGGTCATTTTTGGGTATCACGATTATCGTAAAGGTCCGTGGATGCCTTGAACCATCCGTGAATTTTAAAAAAAATGGACCATGCTTTTTTACGATTTTAAATGAAAACTCATCTGAAAAAATGCCCCGAATTGTTCAAAGGGTTTACGATCCGGGGTTCGAACCAATTTCCCAAAATAATTTTATTAAATTCCTCACTTTTCTTAAAAATGTGCCTGTTACAAAAATTAAACCTGGGGGAAGTCGAATTTTTTATTTTTTTAAATTGCATGTCAATTTCCCCCAAAAAATTTCCCAAATTTTGGGAAAAATTTTTTTTTCGCCCATTTGAAAAAGAAGGGGGCCAATTTTTTTAAAGCCTGTTCCCCCAATTCATTGGTCTTCTAATTGGAAAACTTGGGTCTACCGTAAACCCAAAAAAATTTCCAAAAATTTGGAAACCCGGAAAAAACCCAAACAAGACCCCCTAAAAAGAGAACAAATTTTTTTCCGAAAATGTTTTTGGTAGCCCGCCAGTTTTTTTTAATTTTTCCCCACTTTAAAACAAAAAAAAAAATTCGGGAATGCTCCAAGAAAATTCGGGTTTTTTAAAAAATTTTCTCGTTTCCAAACCCAAAATTGTTTATCGCCTCCGGCCAAAGTATAATAGCGCCCAAAACCCCTTCGCGTCATTTGACCCCGTAATTTTTTCGAAAGCGTAGAAACCGTCGACGTTTGGGTGGTAGCATACTTTGGGCGCGGCAAGTGAATACAAAAACGGGCAAAACGACGTTTTCGCGTTTTTTTGATTTTTTAAACCGGAAGCAAATTTTTGTCGGGTCGGGGGTATTTTTTTTCGAAAATGCGATCTTTTCTCGGGGAGGAGCGCCAAAATGTACGCTTTTATCACGCTCTTTGCGGAGAAAAGTCTTGCGGGGAAAAACCGGTTTCCGCCGCCAGTCCGGGGTTTAAAACGTAGTAAAAATTTAGAAAAGTCGCGTCACGCGCGGCTTGAAGCCGGCGCGGGGGGAAGGAAACCTCGTTTTAAAACCCGTATTTTGAAACCTCTTTGACGGAAAAAATCGAGAACGGCCCCGCGTACCGCGCGATACGGTATTTTGCGGTTCATTTTGTCTTTTATCCGAATACGGGACAAATTTTTTTTCCGGGTACACTTAAATACCCCGTCAAACCCTCCCCACCCAAAAAAACCCCGTAAAAAAAAAAATCAATCAATATTTTTTACCCCTTTTTTAAATTTTTCGGGGACGCAAAATTTTCGGGGACGCTTTTCGGAACAAAAAATTTTTGGCTTACCTCCGGTTCCATAGACCCCAAGAGGGAGCCCTAAAGACCTGCGGTTGGGCTACTTCGGTAGTCTAAGTCTTAGCCTCATCCGCGCGGTTCAGTAGAGCCCCAAAGGACCAATCGGCAATAATTGCGCCTTTTGTAAAAATAGGGACATAATTTTTTGGGGGGGACATTTTTTGCGTACGTTTTAAATCTACGCCTCTCCGCGCAGATCCGGACCCGAGATGGACCATTCGGACATACTGTGCATTTCTCGAAAACCGGGGCAAAAGTTTTTTCCCGGGGCTCTTTACCGTTACGGTTCGTCAAAATTTTGGCCTCATCGTAGGTCCAAATAACCCGTCGTACAGATATTGCGCCTTTTGTATAAATCCGGGGCAAAAGTTTTTCCGGGGCGTTTTTCCGGGATGTAAAATCTTTTTCCGCCCCCGCGGTTCCTGGGGCCCCGGGTGGGACGGATTGACGTTACTGCCCTTTCGTCAAAAACCCGGGGCAAAAATTTTTCCGGGCCACTTTTCAGTATTGCAAAATATGCAACTCGTGACCCGGTTCCGTAGAGCTCGAGAGAAAACCCCATCAGATGTAGTTTTGGAAATATAAATAAAACAAAAATTTTTTCCCCCAAAATTTACCGACCACTTTTTTAAAATTCCAAAAAAAACTTTTGGCACGTTCAAATGGGGTTGTTTCGGGCCGAAGCCTGGAAGGGAGCTCTGACGTAATCGGGAAAAAAAATAAATTTTAAAATTTCAAAAAACCCCCAAAAAAGGGGGAAGGAAGCTCGGATCATGTTTTGACCCGCAAAATTGCCCCCGTTAAAAAACCCCGCGCGCCCGGGCCCATACGGTTCCATAACCCAAGATGGACCCATCGGTTGAAAAAGCCAGAGCTATTCAAAAGAAACAATTTTTTTGATTACCCCAAAAAGATTTTAAAAAAAGAAATGAGTATTAATGCCATAACCTTGATACGACCCTTGACGCCTTGGGAAGAAAAAAAAAAAAAAATAAAAGTTTTTCCCCCAAAAGACCCAAAAAACTATTTTGAAAATTCCAAAAAGGTTTTTGGCCACGTTTAAAGAAGGGTTTGTAAATGCGATAATTTAATTTTTTAAAAAGCCCTTATAAGGGTGATGGGAATGCTGGATCACTGTTTTTACTTTAAAAAAAACCCCGTTAGAAACACGCTGCTTGACCCCGGTTTCCCAAAACCCAAGGGACCCTACGGGCGAAAATTGCCAAAAGGCTTAAAAAAATCATTTAGATTTTCCAAAAGACCAACCATTTAAAAAAAATAATTTAGTATAAAGGGCCTAAATCCTCTGACGCCATTGGTATCGCCCCCAAAAATAAATTTTTCCATGAAAATATATCAAAGATTAATTTCCATTCGAAAAAATTTCACCCCCCCCCTCCCCTTTCCAATCAAACGTCTTTTCGGCGTCTATCAAAAACAGTCCCGAAAAACGGATGTCTTGGACGCGGCTTGTGACGAATTGGGGAAAAACCCAAAAAAAATTAAAAAAATTTTACAAAATATTCAAGGGTTTTTATTTTGAAAAAACTACTTTACACCCCTTTTTCCCCCCCCCCTCCATCATATACCCACACATGGCCCATCCGATGGAAAGCGAATTAAACTTAGTTTCCGCAAAAAACTGGAAGATGTTTATAAAAAGGGATTAAATTCCCCTTTTAAAAACCCCCCCCCCCCCCCCCACTATTGCCCCCGTTTTTGAGAAAAGAAAAGTTTTTGGGTTTTTTAAAATTGACGTTCGATTTTGCCGACGCTTCGGGCTCGCTTGGCCTCCTGAACACTGTTAAAAAAAATTTTTTGTTTGTTACCACTTAGTATTTTCCCGGGTTTTTCCCCCGGGATGGACCCTTTCCGGGACGCTAAAAAAGTCGGGTCTGGTCCTTTTCCGTAGTTCCAGTGGCGTAGACGGACAAATTGCAAAAGTTATAAAAAAAAGTAAATTTTTTTGGGTTTCCCAAAAAAGACCCAAAGATTTTCCCAAACATTATGGACCGCTTCGACCTCCAAAAAATTGTGAAAAAAAAATTTTCAAAACGGGCAACTTTTTTACTTTTTTCCGGGGTTTTTCCGGGGACGCTAAATTTTCCCGGAAAGCTTTTCCGGGATACGAAAAAATTGGCCCCGTCAGTCCCCGGTTTTCCGTAGAGCCCGGGTGGCCCTGTCGGAGAAGAACTGCCGAGAATGAGAAAGAAAAATTTTTTTTGGGTCCCCAAAAGACCAAAAACTTTTTTTTAGAAATTTAAAAAAAAAAATTTCACACGTTAAAAAATTTACAGATCCTACTTTGTTTTGGACCCGGCCGCTGACGTGTTCGGTTCGGGGAAAAACTCAAAATGAAAAAAATTTAAATCCAAAATTCCCTTTTTCACCCCCAAAAGGGGACGGAGCCCCGGGTCAAAAAAACGTCATTTTCCCGTGAAAAAATTAAAAAACGTTAGGGGGTTTTAGCCTCCTGCATCCCGCGTGTTTGTTTTTTTGTATTTGAACGATTTTGTTCTGGGGTCCCGCCCCCCAAACCCCGCCAAAAATGTCATTGCGCATCTAGTCAAAACAGTTCTCGAAACTCGGATGCCCCTTTACGCGGCCCGTGCGTTTAAATTTGGGAAAGAACAAAACCAAAAAAAGTTAATAAATTTGTATTTTTAAACCGACTCGACTTTAAACCCCCCCCCCCCCCCCTTGCCCCCTCCTTTACATTTCCTTTATCTGGCCAGACGACGGAAATACTGGATTTAACAAGTTTTTGCAATAGGCTGAAGATAAAGATCAATGTTAAAAATTTTTTCCTAAAATTCCCCCCACCCCCTCCCCCAAAATGTGTCATTGGGCGTTTAATCAAAACAGTCCTCGAAATTCGGATGCCTTTGGCGCGGCCCCGTGACGAAAAACCCCAAAAAAATTTTTACTTTCACTAAATATTTAGGTTTAAGTGTTGAAAAATCGACTTAACATTCCCCCCACCCCCCCCCCAGAAATAGTCTGGGGTTGCCCTCAAAATGGTTCATGTCCTGATTGCCCCTTATCATAAAACGACCCCTGTAGTGGTTCATGATTTATTAAAATAAAAAAATTTTAAAAAATTTTTTATTTCATTTTTATAATTTTAAATACACAAAATTTCCCTTTTAAAAACCCTTTGACCTGGGGAATGTCTAGCACGCATACCCTTTTGTAATCTTGTCAAGTTTTTTATGGTTTTTTTTAGTTTTTTAATGTCATTTTCTCCACATGACCTTTTCAAATGCATATTGTGTTGAAATTTATTTTTGAATTGGGTTAGTAGGCCTAACCCCGTAGGGGCCATGACACTGGGGAAACTTTGCACGTCTTTTTACAAACTTTAGATATAAATAGAAATTTTGCTACAATTTTTCTCTCTCGTCTTAGTTTAAACAGCACACAAAAACAGCAAAAAAGTAGTTGATAATAATTAATTTAAAAAGTTTTTTAAATTTCGAATAAATTTTTAAGTGCAATTTCGGCGCTCAGGACCTTTAAAAAGTGAGAGTAGTAAAATTTTGTTAAAAGTTTGACATCTTTTTATTTAATTAGCCAAACTGGTAGGGACAAAAGTCGAAAATTAGGGCCCGTTTCAGGGGATTTACAAAAAAATGCAAAAGAAGAAAAATAATACATTATTAAAACAACTACACAGTGATTTTTCGGGGGGGAAAAAAAAAACACGTTTTCCCAATGTCACAAACCCCAAAGTGTTTTTTTTCAAAAAAGAGGTTAAGGTAACGTGCTTTTCCGGGCAAAATTTTTTTTTTTTCCCCCAAAAAATGCTACTATGAGGGAACTCGTCAAAGTGGGCATTTTTGGGGGGAATCGAGCCAGATAATGTGATAATGTGATGTGATAATTGAGAAAATTCATTTCCCATTTATTTTTGCCCATTAAAGGGGAAAAAACGAAGAGCTTTAAAATTGTCTGATCGTATTTCCCGACCTTGAGCTATTTTTATAGTACAAAAATATTATTTTTTTGAAAAGATTGGGCCCCCTGTTTTTTAATTGTGTTCCATTAAAACAAAATTTCATTTAAAAAAAAAATATTTACACTCGTTTTCCTCGCGGAGGATATCGCCTCTGCAAAGAAACAATGAACAATGTGTGTGGTGTTGAAATGCTAGGGGAAGGACCCGGATGTCCCGACAGCCCATTTAGGTTTTCGTGAAAAAAAAATTACCACCAATTTTGGACCATTAAAGTTGAAACTTTGCAAAAAAAAAAGACGTCCCAAACGGCATTCAACATTGTTCCATTACGACGGGTTCGATTCCCGGTACCCAAACTTTTGTTTTACTTATACATACATCCCTCCCGAAGGTGATGAAGCTAGATTTTTTTTTATAGAACCGTTAAAATTCGAATTTTGAATATTTCCAGGTGGCAAGGTGTAAATTAACTGTTTTGTTTATGTTTTTAATTTTTTTTCTCGGTTTTGGATGCAAAATCCGGGACAATTTATCCACCCTCTTGTGCGTCCTCAAAGTCAAATGGCGGGTTTGTTGCGTCGTTCTTTGCGCACACGCCGGTGGTCGTGCCGAGTGGGTGGCGCACGTACTCGCGGCGCAGCGTCGTCCGAAGCGCGGCGCCGTGTTTCCGTATTTTTTCGACACGACTCGAAAAACCTTGTCAAAAGGGGTGGAATCCGGGGCGCGAGGGGGCGGACGTATTTTTTATCAAAATCCCAGATAAATTCCGGTCGTGAACGTCGCCGAGTCGGCCGCCCCCGGTGTGGGGAAACGCCCGTTTCGGTCCGCCAAAGTCGGGCCGCCCCAAAATGTGCGTTAGCAGACTCAGTATATGTACGATACGATACGATAGATATTATATTATATTATATTATATTATATTATATTATTAATTATATTATATTATATTATATTATATTATATTATATTATTATATTATATTATATTATATTTATATTATATTATATTATATATATTATATTATATATATATATATATATATATATATTATATTATTAGATCAGGCTGTGGGTCTTAAATAAGAGGCTAGCAAAGCCTAAAACTATACGCATGCGGCACAGCTAAACCCTTTCGGCGAGCCCAATCTCTCACTGGGTTTAGTTTTGTTTATAGAATAGCCAGTCTAATTGGTGAGGTCTAGCTTCACAACCTTATTGAGTGAGTTAGCAACATGGTTAATACTAAGGCAGCTGAATATGTTACAACCCAACCTGTCCCTACAAGTACAACGCGAAATGTAATTAGGTAATACCACTAGAGGTCAGGCAATTTATAGTATATCTATTTATAATATAGACTATATCACTAAGACAAGCTATTCATTGTATCTTTATGTTAAAATAAACACCCTTCATATTAATTGTTGCTGGTATACTGCAGTTTCTCTTAGATCACTTTTCACTCATCATGGTAAAGATCACACGTCCCTCACGACCACGTACCAATCTCCTCACATTTCTCAGTTGTATCAGTAAGCATGTCTGGGTTCATGCATAATACATTCAACCCAGTGGTGGCAGCATAAATCTCTAAACATATAATTAATCAGTGATGGCAGTTCCATCCACCCACGTCATTGGCGGCAGCACCGGCTACCCTCGACAATACAAATAAATCAATTGTCATATTATTCAGATTTAAATATTGTAGAAAATTTATAAACATCATGGCAAATTCAATAATATAAATTCAAAATATCAAAATTTACCGTCAAGGGTGAAGGGGTGTCACATACTCTTTTGCTTTAAGTAAGAATGGTAGTCACTTCAATCCCTGTAGTTTCTTCCATCAATAATTTTTAATAGCTCTCCTCTTGATCCATCTAACCTAACCTTTACTTGTTAAAACAAATTGTTTGCAATCTGTACCATATTTCGCTCCGCCAACTGCGCTGCGCCATGCAGTTGTCGCAACGAGGTTGATGTATTTCGAACGGGCCTTGCGTCGTGAGTTCCAGCTGGCGCCACTCTGACAACATGAATAATTGCATGTAGCTATGCGCAGAATGTTTTCTAGCTGCCGCAATCTGCCAGATGGTCCATCAGACCGGGCCGTGCTGAGCCGTCGCGGGATGCTGCACCGGGCCGTGCCGTTGACCTCCACCTCTGCTCTGTGTGTGTCGCTTTTTTGTATTTTAATTATTGTATATTTGTACCCTTAACGAAGTCCACGTAAGTCTTAATCCTGCCAAATAAGAAGACGATAATCAATCAATCTGTCGCTCCCTCTCATCAACAGCCCACCTGCGGCTCTGGAGAGACGACTGTGGGTGGTTGTAAATCAGGTGTCAACAGACAACATACCTAATGTTCCTCCTAATAACAAAACATCACCTGTCATGATAAGGCAAGCATTTATTCGATTTTGTAGAGACTACAATTTATCAACTCAATACATGTTTACCAGCAATTATATGTGTGTAGTTTGCACACTTAGGTTTGTTTGGTTTGCTACACGAACTTACACTTTACAATAGTGTAGGCTCAAAAAGTCTAAAAAGTGTTTTCGTATTAAGTGTAGTGTAAAGTGTAGCCGTTTGGTTTGACCTCGTGTAGTGTAAACTGTAAAGTGTAGAATTTCTACACGAGCTCCAAGAGGTCGTGTAGAGTGTAGGTGTAGAAATTTAGGCGCACCATTTGAAGAGAAACGGCTTAAAACATGATGAATGACACATTCTTTCATTGACAATCCGATAAAACTCCTAAAATCAATTAATAGTCGATTATTATGCATTGCTTAATAATATGCATTAGAAACTGATTCGGAGTATTTTGTTTATGTGGCACTATATTTTGTGATGAGGGCAAATCCGTAGGGTACTCTAACCTCAATTAGGATAAGCACTATTGAAGTTTATATTCCAAATAGCTTTTCATCGTTCTGATAGTACACATATACTATCATTTTGACTCATTTAGTGCCTTCAACAGTACTGTTTGTTGTTTTATTATGTGTTAAAAACGTTTGGTTATCCTAGGTAAAGTGTAGTGTAATTTGATTTCAAGGCCTACACCTACACTACACAAGTCTACACTACACTAGGTAAACCAAACAAACCTATTGAGTGATGACGTACAGCGCTAGAAAGTGCACACCAAAGACCTCTCGCCTAGTCCACCCACCCACCTACCATCTAAATAAAATAAATTCATAATAATTAATTATCATTATTTAGCGTTATTTAGTAGGCTCTTTGTTATTCGTTCCCTTGACCTGTTTCTTGCGCAACCTTTGAGATGACGTTGTGGCGTTTAAATAGCTTCTGTTCAGTTCAGGTGCCCAACCCCAATTCGAGCCGCCCCCGCACCGATACTGCCGACGTATCACTGGCGCCAAGTGCTCGAATGCTTCCACTCAGGCGATGCTGGCTGGCTGGCGTCGCGTGGGTTTAGGCGCCGGACGTCGGGACGCAAATAAAGAGCACACAGCTCATTACTCAACACAACCTACTACGCGCGCCAAAATCCAAACAGTCAACAGGGAATGAGACCAAGGCTGAATGCGTTGTTTTCTCATCTTCAAACGAACGAGTCTGACTTTTTGTGATCCTTATTACTCTTAATATTGAAAAATGTTGCTTTGTGGAAATAGCTTCTACGTTTAAAATGAGATGACTCATTTGCATATTATGGTAGAACTTTCGAAGCTTCTATACATTTGTGATACATTTGTCATGAATAATGTGAATAATAAGTACATTATGCCAGTACATTATGATTGTTTGTTCTGTCTATGTGTGTGCATTTGAAAAGTTTTTTTTTATTCTTTTTACAAAGCTATAGGGAACCTAAGTGGGCGTTGTCCGGTTCTCTCCGGTCAGCGTGGTATAGGCGATTAACCCGTGCTAAATGTTTCGTAAGCGATAGCGCGAGAACCCGACCACGGACCGGAATTATATTCATACTGTAAGAAACTATAATCTTTCCTCTTTGCGTGGATATACATAACTCTGCTCTATCACAAATATTAATGAAATTTGTTTTGAGTTGAAGTGAACTCTACATTTACACTGTTGCCAAACCTTCCAAACTGCTCATGAAAAAGTACGTAAAAACATTTTGTCCGTGGCATCAGCATAACATTTGGTATCCGACTTTCTTTGTGGCTACTGTGAAGTCACTGGGTTGTACTAAATTATACATTACTAATAAAATATCCTTGAATGTGCCAACAAAATCTTGAATGCGAAGTACATTTAGCAACCATGGACAGGCGCGTGGTATGCGAGGATGCCACAGCTGCACACAACGTGGCTGCGTCTCGCTTAGGTTGCCGCTCAGTCAGAGAACATTTGCGACAGCGCGCAAACATGGGTCTATTTTACTCATAATAGTTTGAATTCAGGAAGCGTCATCGAGCAAAGTAGGATGCCATCATCTTCTTCACAGAATTATGCATCTTGTGATGTTATTGGTTTAGATTTCTTTTGCGCGAGTCAAAAGATACGGCGAGTTACATTTTCGTACCATGCTAATTCTTATGGGCGCTGAGACCAGAGAGAACCAATTTCCTTCCCGCCTTCAAAACTTAGGTTCCCTATTGGAATCAAGAATGTATTTCGTTAGAAATCACTATCACGTTCACGTGGTGCTGCACTAAAATTATTAAAATCATACCTAACAAACAGAGTACAATATGTAGAAATAACTAGCAATGAAAATAATAAAATTTCACATACCATTTCGGATTCTGAGAAAATTATATGTGGTGTACCACAAGGGTCAATTCTTGGCCCTTTATTTTTCATTGTCTTTATCAATGATCTAACTGAAAGTATAGATGATGCTGAACTTTTTGCTGACGATTTTTCCACAGTCATAAAGGCTGATGAAAGCAAAGCTCTTCGGGATAAATCAGAAGAAAGACTAAATGAATCAAATGGGTGGTTTACAGCTAACAAACTTATTTTAAACTCCAAAAAAACAAACTATATCCAATTCCACTCAATTCAGAAGATTAAATCTTTAAATAAAATACCATACCTAACAAATTTTTCAGATAATTCAAATATAACACAAGTTTCATCAAATCTATTTCTAGGCTTAACAATAGACCAACATCTAACATGGCACGATCATATCAATACATTAATACCAAAACTTAATTCGTCTTGTTATGCTATAAGGACCATCAAGCAGATAAGTAACATCCCCACAGCCAAAATATGCTACTATTCATTATTTGAGTCATATATAAGCTACGGAATTGAATTTTGGGGTATATCGACCCACATCCATAAAGTTTTTATTATACAAAAAAAGCAATTAGAGCAATTTGTTCCCTTGATCCCACAGAACACTGTAAACCTTTTTTTATACGCCACAAAATCCTTACCATTTCATGTTTATACATTTTCAAATCAATATTAGTAATTAAAAAAAATATACACACCTACTCAGTAAATGCAAATGTCCATGATCATGACACACGTAAAAAAAAATCACCTACAGCTAAACTCATATCACACAAAACTTGGACAAGTAAACTCAGACTACTTACATAAATCTCTTTTTAACCATCTTCCAGAATCCATTAAAAACATTTCAAGCTATGACCGTTTCAAACATGAACTCAAACAAATTTTAATTCTAAAAGCCTACTATTATCTTATTGATTACTTAAATGATACACTCACAGAAATTCCTGTTATCACTTGATATTATTGATTAACTATAATAATATAATGAAATGAACCTTATTTTATTACTTTTCAATAATTATTATTATTTACAATGTATTACATATTATGACAATTTCTCATTATATTAGTATTTGTAACATTTTTTTTTATTTAGCTAAAGGACACATACACTAAAAATTGTGTTGTTGTTACATAAAATGTACAATTTGTCCTAATAAAAAATTGAAAATTGAAAAAAATTGAAAAAATCGTTGATCTTGATCGTAAAATATAAAGGTGACCGAGGACCAGTGGCGTAGTGCAGAATTCGGGAACCTCCAGCGATTTAATAATATTTTATGCAGTTATATACTAAAGCCATGATAACACATGGAATTTCACCGACCCACACCCCAAAAAAATTATTATATTTTTTCCATTTGTTTGCGTTCTACCGGGCAAACGGCATGTGCGATCTTGATGAAAATTTTATGGGACCTTCGAAATCTCTGAACTCAGACTTGCCACGTTTTTGGGTACAATCGATCAATTATTTCTTATGATTATTGTACTTGAACGATTTTTTTTTAAATTTTTAATGAGATATTATCATATTTTCGTGATATTTAGCAAACGGCTACACCGATCTTGATGAAACTATATGGTAACGTTTAAAATCAATGAAATTATACATGTTATGATTTTAAAGACATTTCAAGAAATATTTCTCTTAGAAATCATACTTGTACATTTCCTCCGCGATCCGCCGAACCGGGTTTTTAATACCAAATTTTCGTGACATTCGGACAGATTTGACCAAACGGGTGGGGCTACAACGTTCATATTTTACATTGACATATACATTATGGTGATGTAGTGCCATTGAAAGAAAAGTTAAAAGTTGGACAAATTTTATAGAAATAAATGTTTTTATAATAAGCCTTTTCTATTACAGGTGTATAATTAACAAATAATATCAAGTAACAATAGAAAAAGTAATGAGATCAAACTTAAAAACGTTATAATTGGACATAAATTTTTTTAAAAAAAAGCTGATCCATCAATGCGACTGGAAAAAGCGTTCGCGAAGCGGCTTAGTTGTTCAGAATCATACATACATACATACATACATACATACATACATACATACATACATACATACATACATAATACATACATACATACATACACAACATACATATACATACATACATACATACATACATACATACATACATACATACATACATACATACATACATACATACATACATACATACATACATACATACATACATACATACATACATACATACATACATACATACACATACAACATACATGCATACATAGAGAGAGTCAATAATATGTTATCTGTAAAACAAAGAATTGCATTAAATGTTTTAGTTTTTAGGACGTGACTCTCGGGAGTGGCCTTATACGTTTGCAACAAGTTTATAGATTATGTATCTGTGTACATTTGGAGCGCGTCAAGAACTATGCATTTATTTGAGGTAGAAGATATTAACCAATGCCAACGAAACTTTACAGGCATGATTCCAAAAGAACACTGCACCACTCCTTAAAATTTCAATTTGTTTTGAGGGGCGTAAGTGTTCCTAAATGCAAGTTTAGTCAGCCGTAAAATTTTGACATTTTACACATTGCGATAGTTTTTCTTCAAAAGTCCGTTATCAATTTTGCGTTATCGCAACGAAACTCAAATACGACCTGCCTCGATTGTTTGAGAATAGAATACTACCAAATAAATGTTCATGACGTCATAAGTTCCGAGTACGTGTGTGACAGTAATTAGTCAGATCCGTGTAGCGCGCGTCAAGACCTACGTATTTATTTGAGGTAGAAGATATTAACCGTTGTAAACGAAACTTCACAGGCATGGTCCCAAAAGAACCCTGCATCACTCCTTAAAATTTTATACTTTTGTGGGGTGCGTAAGTGTTCTTAAATGCAAGTTAAATTTACTTATTTTTTTTTATATCCGTGTACATTTAGCGCGCGTCAAGACCTACGTATTTATTTGACGTAGAAGATATTAACCGATGTAAACGAAACTTCACAGGGGTAATCCCAAAAGAAACCTGCATCACTCCTTAAAATTTTATACTTTTGTGGGGGGTGTAAGTGTTCTTAAATGCAAGTTTAATTTACTGCTTTTTTCAGATTTGTGTACATTTAGCGCGCGTTAAGACCTACGAATTTATTTGAAGTCGACAAAATTAATTGATGTTAACTAAACTTTACAGGCATGATCCCAAAACATACCTACATCACTCCTTAAAATTGTAGCCTTTTGGGGGGGGGGCGTAAGTGTTCTTAAATGCAAGTTTAATTAACTTATTTTTTTATATCCGTGTAGGTACATTAAGCGCACGTCAAGACCTACGCATTTATTTTAGGTAGAAGATATTAACCTATGTAAACGAAACTTTACAGGCATAGACCCAAAAGAACCCAGCATCACTTCTTAAAATTTCATACTTTTGTGAGGGTAGTAAGTGATCTTAAATGCAAGTTTGATTTACGTAGTGCTTTGAGATTTTTCAGCGCGGAAAGATAAATGAATTTATCTGAAGTAGAAGGTTGAAATATTTAACAACGAGATTTAGCATGGAGGTTTTCACTATTGTAATAAATCTGTGTGTAAATTTGCAATGTGATTGGTTGAAAAGAAAAGTCATATTATTATTCCGAGTATGATTTTTGTGGCGCTACTATTAAGCATGTCATGATAATTAATGTTAATACTTCGGATATAAAAAAAATCTCCTATATCATTGAATATAAGCAAGAAGGTTAGTCACTAGTGTGATATAATAGCCTGTAATTTTAATCCTGTCAAATAAGAATTTTTGGAGGAAAAAATTGCGATGTCGCTGAATTTTTGCAGAGACCTTCCTTAAAGGACCAATCTAAAATGCCCCTTTATAACATCGTGTCTTGAAACTGTGCCCAAATATATACCCTCAAACACGCAAAAATATGCATTCCAAAATCACACCCCAACTTGGTAATTAGCATATTTTGACCGAACTACTTGCCCAAATTACAAAACAAAATAAAGAGAATTTACAGAAAAGGCTGTCGAGTAGGTCAATAATGGCCAATATTTTTTTGGATCAATATCCTCCAAGGTCACGGGGCATAAAGATCGTCCCCATGTTATTTCTTATGGGAGATTTTTGCCGATGGGACCTAGCTCGAAAAATGTCATGTTTGACAATATTTTGGGAGGTCATGGTGGTGCCAATATTTTTCTGTTAATTGCTAAATTCATTACTAGTTAGCCTGAATGAAATATATTTTTTAAATTTAGCGGTTAAATACCCCTTTAAGGCTAGATAAGCAGTCATTGGTTCACTTCGTGACAATTTGAAGCCATCTTGAAATACATGTTTGCATGTTAAGTAGATGGGAGCGATTTGTAGCCAATTGTTTTTTAAAGATGGCCGTCAGTTTAACAGGTGAGCATACTGACCATTAAAACCAAATGATTGCTCAATTCCCTCATGTAATGACTTTTTATTGTTTCTCTTTGTGCATTCCCATGCTGCACAAGCTAAAACCATATCAAACAATCCATTCAAATAATTTATTGCATTAAAAAAGCATAAATTAAAACGTCAAATCGCCATCTT
This sequence comes from Sweltsa coloradensis, assembly GCA_024449915.1. Lineage (NCBI taxonomy): Eukaryota > Metazoa > Arthropoda > Insecta > Plecoptera > Chloroperlidae > Sweltsa > Sweltsa coloradensis. Next base: position 106,839 of record JAMZAV010003720.1, on the reverse strand, counting down.
GAATATGGCAGATTGACTCAAATTTTCTACGCTCGTGTCTGAGCGGACGTATTGGAGACTGCAGATCTAGCCTACGATAGGCGTTAAATATCTATGCCTCCACCCTCGTGTTCATGACGTCTAGATATAACTTCATTTTTAAGATAATTATCGTTGAAAATAAGTAAACAATTCATCTTAACTTATAAAACAATAATAATATAACAAAATTCAAGCAAAATAAGATATTTTCGTAGAACTAACGAATGCGTGCAATCGTGCATGTCTGTCAATATTAAGCGTGCCGAGATTTTCAAAATGCTTCCATACACGGGTTGGCCCCCGGCAGAATATCACAAATTCTCCAAGTTCTCAGGCAGTATAAAGAATTCTGCCTCCCTCAACATGTGCGTGACAACGAAGCGAGGCCCTTGAATCATGGGCACGCATGCACAGTCCACTCAAAGCTCACTCGTGTTTTATAATTATTGTAAACTGAAGTCTAATGAAATAAATTCTTAAATCGTATTTTAAGCTCTAACTTGCCGGGGGGTAAAATTTATGGCTAATTAAACTTTTCTTTATTTAAGAAATAATAGGTCCGTTTCACGTAAGCGGTTTTTTTTTTACAAACACCAGTAGGCAGGCAGGCTCTGATTCAAGGTAAATAACTCAAAACAGTCGCTCTAGGTCCGGGTTGGTGTGTGTCATATTGTATAGTTTTAAGATGATGAACCAGCAGTACGATCATGTTACTTTGTAATGATAATTTTTTCTCGAGAACGCGGGCGTAATCGATCAACTTCATTATGCTTATGCTTGTGTAATGGCACTGGCAGTAAGTTAGTTTATAATTTTTATTCATTTGACTAATACAGAGTAGAAGTATAACACTTCCGCCTATTCTCTAGAGTAGCTAGGCGGATTAGCCTAACAATTAGGGGTTTTGTGGTAGAGGGCTGAATTTTGGCTTGTATACTCAGAACAACATTATAAGAAAATTGCCTCGAGGAGCCATGAAAAAATCCATCCGGTTAAGGGGGTGGAAGGGGGTGAAAAAATAGCATTTTTCAAATATTAAAAAATTAAAAAATCAAACTAAATTCGATCCTAAGATTACAAAATTATTACATATTGTAGATAAAAGTCCAAATTTTAATAAAAAAAATATATATCACCATATATGTATATCTAACCAGATTTTGCACCCTTTGTCTTTTTTTCACAAATTTACCCACTGTGCTGGGAGGATTAGCCTACCAGTTACGGGTTAAGTGATAGGGCCGTGAATTTTGTCTAAAACATTTAGAAGAATGATCTCAAAAAATTGGCCCGAGGAGCCCTCAAAAAGTTGCTTGCTTATAGGAGAAAGGGGGGGTGTACTAAAAGGGGTTGATAAAACTAAAATAAAGAAATCCGTATTCAAATATTATATTTAGAACGCCACATTAATGTGTATTGTAGATTAAGGTCTAAACTTTAATTTAAAAAAATAAAATTTCCCCATATATGTAAATCTGATCAGATTATGCGCCCTTTTCCCATTTTCATAAATTTCCTCAATATTTCGAAAGTGTATCGTGCGACCACTCTTTTTGTCACAAATTCTCCTAATAATACGAATTAGGACGAAAATAAGATTTTGTCATACCTTTGGTACATTTTCACTGAATGGACTTTGATGCTATTTTCACAAATTTACTCAATATAAACGAAAGTGTATCTTGTGAATTCTTTCATAAGATACTTCATAAGAAAACAGTGTTATGACTACCATACAAACGGGCGGATCGACTGATGAAAAACGCTCATCCATAAACGTGACTGTATTAAATAGCATACGCAACGCGGCCAGTATTCACAGTGCATAATTCAAACATTAAAAATGTTTTATTTGATCGAATAGGTGTGTTGACTCTCGACTACAAAACCACCAATTTATTAGGCTATGTTTAAATAGGCTATTTTACGCTTAATCTTAGAAAATAGGTAAAAGACCTTGTGTGAAAATGTACCCAAGGTGTTAAAATCTTATTTTCGTCCTAATTCGTTATATTAAGATAATTTTGAACTAAACGAGTGGTCACAAGGTACACTTTCGTTAATGAGTAAATTTGTGAAAATAGCATCAAAGTCCATTCAGTGAAAATGTACCAAAGGTATGACAAAATCTTATTTTCGTCCTAATTCGTATTATTAGGATAATTTGAGACAAAACGAGTCATCACATGATAGACTTTCGTTAATATTGAGTAAACTTTTGAAAATGGGGTCAAAGTCCATTGAGTTAAACTGTACCTAAGGTGTTAAAAAAAAAAATATATAATTTTTCTTATTATAGGCATAATTTTGAACAAAACGAGTGGTCACACGATAAACTTTCGTTAAAATTGAGTGAATTTGTTAAAATGGGATCAAAGTCCATTGAGTAAAAATGTACCCAAAGCATAATAAAATCTTGTTTTCGTCCTAATTGGTAATATTAGGAGAATTTGTGACAAAAAGAGTGGTCGCACGATACACTTTCGAAATATTGAGGAAATTTATGAAAATGGGAAAAGGGCGCATAATCTGATCAGATTTACATACATGGGGAAATTTTATTTTTTTAAATTAAAGTTTAGACCTTAATCTACAATACACATTAATGTGGCGTTCTAAATATAATATTTGAATACGGATTTCTTTATTTTAGTTTTATCAACCCCTTTTAGTACACCCCCCCTTTCTCCTATAAGCAAGCAACTTTTTTGAGGGCTCCTCGGGCCAATTTTTTGAGATCATTCTTCTAAATGTTTTAGACAAAATTCACGGCCCTATCACTTAACCCGTAACTGGTAGGCTAATCCTCCCAGCACAGTGGGTAAATTTGTGAAAAAAAGACAAAGGGTGCAAAACCTGGTTAGATATACATATATGGTGATATATATTTTTTTTATTAAAATTAGGACTTTTATCTACAATATGTAATAATTTTGTAATCTTAGGATCGAATTTAGTTTGATTTTTTAATTTTTTAATATTTGAAAAATGCTATTTTTTCACCCCCTTCCACCCCCTTAACCGGATGGATTTTTTCATGGCTCCTCGAGGCAATTTTCTTATAATGTTGTTCTGAGTATACAATCCAAAATTCAGCCCTCTACCACAAAACCCCTAATTGTTCTTGTATTTTCCTTTAATCCGCTTGACTAGAGAGAGAGAGAGAGATAGGTGGAGTGAAATGAATAAGGTTAACAAATGTTATTGATCGTAAATAAATAATAATGTAGAAATACAATTATTAAACATAAAAAAATACAATTACATTAACAAATGATGCACACAATAATAATAAATATTTTTAAAAATTGATATTAATGACAATCAACAAGGTAATTTATTTGAGACAGCCGTCAGATAGGAACTCTTGAAGTGAGTAATAACTGTTTTTAACCAGGAAGGACAAGATTAGAGTTGAAAGAATTGTCAGATGGGCATAAGCGAATTTTATTCGGAAGGTTATTATAAATAATTGATGCTAGGTAGTATGGCCCTTTAGAGAAAAAGGAAAGATCATGAAAGGAAATGTGAACTAAATTGCTGGAACGTGTAAAGTGATCATAAACAGTTGTGTTTTGCTGGTGGGCATTAAGGCGAACGAAATGAGATGCTGACTGAATCAGGACACAATTGCTAGTGTTGGGATTTCAAATTGTCGAAAGAGTTTCTGACAAGATCGCTTTCTAGAAGCTCCCGCTATTATCCTAAATGCTCTTTTCTGGAGGATGTAAACTCTTTTTGCATGAGGCGATGCACCACAGAAAAGTGTACCATATGAACGGTGGGAGTGGATAAATGCAAAGTATGTAATAATCAAAATGTGGGGTTGGACTATAGTTTTAAGTTTCCTGAGTATATAACACACCCAAAGAATTTTAGATGAAACAATGTTTGTTTGACCCGACCAATCCAAAGTCTCTGTTAAGATTAAACCTAAAAGTTTAAATGAAATAGAGCAAATAATGTGGTGACTCCCAATTTGGATTAGAGGGCTTGACAGGGTATATTTTTGGGAGTATGAAAATACATGTTTACTGTTTTGGGACGAGATAATGAAAGAATTTTTTGCTGGCAAACTTATGCTGGTAGCTTCGGCAAGTCAGATGTGTAGATATAAAAAGGTTGGGGCTTAGTACCGACCCCTGGGGAACTCGAGCAAGAATGGGTCGCGGGGCAGAACTCGCGCGCATCCATGTGATGACAAAGGTTCTTTCAGAGAGAAAGGAGTGCAACAGGGCCAGAAGATACACAATTCTTTTGTTATTGTGTTTTAGAGTGTCACGCAGGCGTCACTGACATTTTTGTAAGAAATAAATTGAGATGCGCCTTGTTTGAGCCTTATATATATTCAAATATTCAAATATTCAAATCGAAACCTTCAACAATGTCGGCATAGTTACTAGGCTTAGGTCTACTACGTCAGAAATATCCTCTTCAATAAAGAGTGTCTGCATTATGTCAAAACACTTGCCCACATTCGATCACGTTTAATATTTTGACGTTTCACGGCATTCGTCGTCAACTGCTGTTAACTTTTAGTAGAAAGTGACGTATGGGAGCATATGTAATTCCGTGGCAGATTAGCAGATTAGCGTGGTAGATTAGGTGAAAGAGCTATGTATGTGGTATCAATCGATTCGTATTGAGCCATAGATAAACATTTTCGATGGTGAGAATGTTGATTTTTTTGGCTGAGACCGGCCATATCTAAAACAAGATGGCCGCCGCCATTCAAATTTATAACTAGCGTATCTTTGTAAGTATTTGACCGATTTTAATTTCAAAGTTACCATTTAAAAGGTAAATGATAGCCATTTACCTTACATAGGTACCATTTTCACGAAAATCCTATATTTTTTAGGTTATGTTTCACAAACTGTAGGCGCCGGTTTTCGACGCTTCTGTTTTCCATAGTTTGTAGTTTGGGTGTTGGTAGTTCACGTTCTCACCTGGTAGGTTGTCTGCCTTGTTTAATTTTCAACCTATCAGATTTATTTCCTGTTTTGCTTATCTCGTTTTGTTCTGTCTGTTCTCAGTCCCGGCTCTAGTCTAGTCGTAACTCGTAGCCCCTCAGAAGCAAGTTCACTCTCTCTCTCTCTCTCTCACTTGCCTGCCCTGGGCACGGCATTCACGTAAAGCAAACCTCGCTCGCTTATTCTCGCACAGCTCTTGTTGATTATCTCGGTGCGTGTTGTCGTCGAACACAGAGTCTTCAGACTCATTTCTTCCTTCCTTCTACTTCTTCCACTGGCCAGTCTTTCTCTATCTTACTTCCCCATACCACACGTCCTGAAGCTGACATCACCACACTCAAGTCAGTGCTACGCTTCGAACCCAGGACGTCGGGAAGTAAGTTGCTGCTCAAACTTCCATCGTGATGTAAGTTACTCTACAATGTTTCTTATCCATTCTTTAACCGCTAAAATACAGTCCACTGCAAATCTCGGAGCAGAGCATCCCGGCTCAAACAAATGGTCCACCGGGCCGCGGATGTTTTTCCTGTGAATTTTCACATTTTTTCGAAGTTTTTCTCGCCAAGGTCAAACCTTGTTGGTCGCGCTACACACACGTCATTGAGTGGTGTGGCGTTCCGCTCTTGTGTTCAATTGAATTGTCATAGTCAATGTAGTTGTCCCTCACGTATTTCCCTCGTATTTTCTAATTCTGTTTTTTGGTATTTTCGTTCATCATGGACGATCTTATCGCAGAACAAAAAAAGTTGGTTGCTCGACGTGAGTTTGTATTTGCGACATTACAACGCACGTACGCCATGTTCGAAAAAATCAAACCTGATCAAGTCAATTTACATAGGCCTCGTTTTCACGCGTTGGCTAAATTGGAAGCGAATTTCCATGAAATCCAAACGGCCATTGCCGAACTCAATACGCAAGTAGTTTCTCCAGCTAAGGTCATTGAAATTGATAAAGTTCAGGAATCTTTTGAAACAGTTCTATTCACTGCTCAAGTGCGCTTTCTAGAAGCTGATGAATTAAAACAGCGCCCTGAAAAGGGTCAATCTGGGCATCAGCCCACCTCAGTTAAACCCATTGCATTGCCAGTCATAGACCTACCCAAGTTCAATGGTGAAATATGCAAATGGCCCGAGTTCTATAATTTATTCACGTCTTTGATTGATGACAACAAGTCACTAAGCAATGTACAAAAATTGCACTATCTGAAAACTTCATTGTCGGAACAGCCATTGGCGCTTATCTCAGAGTTTCCAATAACTGAAGAAAATTATCCCCTCGCTTTGAAAGCGCTCGTCACTCGTTACCAAAACGAGCGTTTATTAGGAAGCTTGTATGTTCAAAAAATTCTAGATTTTGTCCCGCTTAAGACGTCATCCTATGACGCTCTTCAAGCCTTTCTAAAAACACATCGCAATAATTCTGTCGAATCGTTGTAGGCCCTAAACATTCCTGATTTAGGCGACTTTCTACTGTTATGTCTAGCTTTAGCTAATCTCGATGTGTCTTCCCGCAAGGTTTTCGAAGCTAAGCAAACATCTAACTCTACTCCCAATTATAAGTCGTTAATAGATTTTCTCGAAGACCAATCGAGGACTTTGGAGTTATGTGCTGTTGGGAAAAGTCCCAACGCTCCTGTCAAGAGTTCCCCCTCCTCAAGAAAGGTCAATACACTGCTAGTGTCGTCACCTGTTTCTAACAACAGGGCGAAGCGTATTCCCAATGACTCATCTCGCAGTGCTCAATCCACTACGCGCACAGTCACATGTCCATTATGTAATGCCCCTCATTCATTGTATCAATGCGATGCTTTCCGTAATTTAAATGTAAATCAACGCTACGATAAGTTATGCAAATTAAAAAGGTGTCTCAACTGCATGGGCGCGCATTTACGCCCACAATGCAATTCCACGAAATCTTGTTCTGTTTGTCACAGCAACAGACATTACTCCATGTTGCATTCAGACCCCACTCTGTCCGTCGAGGAAGCTACTCCCGGTTCCGACCAAGGTCAACAAATGCCCCAGACTCTCTCATTTTACGTACGGGCTTCGAACCCCACTAATCAAACCGTTATATTGGGTACCGTGCGCGCGTTCATACGTGATGCGCACGGGAATTTGCAACCTTTTCGCGCAGTTATTGACTCAGGGTCGCAAATATCTGCCATCACTAATTCTATAGTACAACGGCTAGGCTTGAAAGTCATGCCAGCCTCTACCCAACTGTCAGGTGTTGGGCAAGCTCAAGCCCGTGTGCATGGCATTGTACAATGCAATATAGCTTCTCGGCTCTCTGGGCAACCCTCTATGCACGTACACGCACACGTTCTCTCAACCATTGCAGGTAATTTGCCTACTTCCTCTCTGCCTAATGACGTCATAGAGCGTTATCATGAGTTTGATCTCGCTGACGATCGCTTCAATGTGCCCGGCCCCATCGATTTCCTAGTGGGCGCCGATCTCTACCCAGAGATTCTCATTAAAACCGGAAATACTATTGTTGGCAGCAAACCTGCTGCTCTTAAGACGGTTTTCGGTTGGGTGATTTTAGGTCCGGTCAACTCGTCTCCTACGCGCCCAATGAACCAGCTTACTCATTTCTTGCCATTACCAATACTTCTTTGGAACAATCTCTTCCCCTCTTCTGGGAAACAGAAGAAGTTAATCATACCCCTCCTCTCAACCCGTTGGATTTGCTCGTCGAAGAGCACTTCATTAAGACTCACACTCGTGAACTCTCTGGCCGCTATTCGGTCGGACTTCCATTCAAGCCTGACTGTATCAAGCCAGGATATAATCGTGACGTCGCTCTCAAGAACTTAGTCAATTTAGAGCGACGTCTGAAACGCGGTCCCCCTACTCATGACTCTTATCAAGAGTTCATGAGTGAATACGCTCATTCACTGCACATGCAGCCCGCCGCTCATGCTTCGGAATACATAATCCCGCATCATTGTGTGCACAAGGTCACGAGCTCTACCACCAAACTGCGCGTGGTTTTCAATGCTTTCTCTCCCGATAGTAATGGAGTTGCTCTCAACCACGTCTTACTAAGCGGTCCTAAACTGCAAGGTGATTTGCCTTGTATTCTTACCACGTTTCGCACGTATCCTGTGGCACTGTGCGCGGACGTAAGACAGATGTATCGTCAAATACTAGTTCACCAGGACGATCGTGCTTATCAGCACATATTCTGGCGTCCTGAGCCCTCCTCTCCCGTGGTTGAGTATGAACTCAATACGGTAACTTACGGTCTCACATCCTCCGCTTTCCAAGCCCAAAGAGTGTTAAAACAGCTTGTCATTGACAATGGCGCGAAATACCCTCTCGCAGCACGCGCCCTCACCTGTACCATTTATATCGATGATATTGTGTCCGGCGCTAATGACCTTGACGAAGCCCTCGCACTCCGCACTGAGTTGCAATCACTCACTCAGTGCGCAGGTGTTGAGTTGCGCAAGTGGGCAAGCAATGTTCCCGACGCTCTCAGCTCTCTCCCCGAGGAACACCTTGAGATTCCCCTAGTGTTCTCAAAGGATGAGCAAGGTTTAAAAATTCTCGGGTTGTTGTGGGACCCCCGCTCTGATTGCTTCGGCTTCCACACTTTACCCTTTGATGGTTGCGTCACTAAGCGCTCCGTCCTTTCCTACATTGCGCGCATATTCGATCCGCTCGGATTTCTTACTCCTTTCGTCTCATGGATGAAAGTATTCATGCAGAAGCTCTGGCTCTCGCGCGTGGAGTGGGATGAGTCACTCCCAGAGTTTCTCGCTCAGACTTGGCTTATTGCCATCGAAAGCGTGTCCAAGCTGAGTGATGTGCGTGTTCCTCGCCTCCTGGTTCTGAGTGATGCCACTTACCGATTGGTGGGTTTTTGCGACGCCTCCGAGAAGGCTTATGCTGCTACTCTCTACTTACATGTGGAAATATGTTCTCAGTCTCATGTCAGATTGTTGAGAGCCAGGAGCAAGGTCGCGCCAGTCAAGCTTCTCACTGTGCCCAAACTGGAGCTTTGTGGAGCTTTATTATTGTCTCGGGTGTTGAAGGACACCCTGCCCGCTCTCGCACCCCTGCAGATAGAAAAAACATTGCTCTTCACCGACTCCACCATCGTTTTAGCCTGGCTCACTACTCCCACGCACCAGCTTAAGACATTCGTCGCAAATCGAGTAATCGAAATACTCGAAACCACTTCTCCTCTCGACTGGGCTCACGTTCGTTCTGAAGTGAACCCCGCCGATTGCGCGTCTCGGGGGCTGCTCCCCCTGGACTTGGTGAATCACCCCATATGGTTCTCCGGTCCTCCTTTCTTACGTTCTCCTCCGCCCACATGGTCTTGCTCGGTCCCCTCGTTTAAGCCCAGCCACGATTTGCCTGAGCTGAAAGCATCTTCCACTGTTCTCATCATTCGAGACCCCATTGTCAACCCTTTACTTGTGAAGCTGCAAAGCTTCTCCTCGCTCTTGAAAGCTAAACGCGTGTTTGGCCACGTGGTACGCTTTTCCCACATATTGCTTGCTCGTCGAGATCATCGTAAGCCTCCCTTTGGCCCTCTGCTTCCGTCCGAACTTGAAGACGCGATGAACTTGTTCGTACGCATCACTCAACAACATCACTACGCCACTGAGTTGAAGCAGTTGGCTAAACACTCGCCTGTCTCCCCCCGCCTCTCCAGCCTCAATCCCCTCATTGACTCCCGTGGGTTTCTCAGGGTGGACGGCAGACTCCACCATTCTTCCCTCAACGAAGAAGCCCGTCACCCCCTCTTGCTTCCCAAAGAAGCTCATCTGTCCTCACTCTTATGTGATGCATTTCATATCATTTCATTGCATTCTGGTCCTCGCACGGTGCAAGCGCTCATCCAACAGCGGTATTGGATTGTTTCCCTACGTGGGTTGTTACGGCAACGTATCCGACGTTGCATAACTTGTTTTAAATTCCGCGCCAAGCCCGTTCAGCCCCTCATGGCTGATCTGCCTGAACCTCGCGTTCAGCCTTCATGCGCTTTCCTCCAAGTCGGCACTGATTACGCGGGCCCTTTTTCCGTGAAGACGAGCTCTCGTCGTAACGCCCCCATCGTCAAGGGTTACTTATGCCTGTTCATCTGCCTGGCTACTAAAGCTGTTCATTTGGAGATGGTCTCCGACCTATCCACAGAAGCTTTCCTCGCGTGCCTTGACCGGTTTCTTTCCCGACGGGGACTTCCTGCTGACATTTATTCCGATTGTGCCCGTAATTACGTAGGTGCTGCTCGCACGCTCCGCGAGATTCACGATTTTCTCACTTCAGCTGAAACTACCATAGCTGACAAGCTTGCCTTACGAAGTGTTTGCTGGCATTTTAATCCCCCTTATGCCCCTAATTTCTGGGGCCTCTGAGAAGCTGGAGTGAAATCCGCCAAGCTGCTCCTTTATCGCCTAATTAAGGATTCTTCTCTTCATTTCGAGGAGTATGCTACATTATTTGCGCGTATCGAAGCCGTATTGAATAGTCGACCGCTTTGTGCCACTTCATTCGACCCCCTGGAGGGTCCTGACTACCTCTCCCCCGCACATTTACTGATAGGCACTTCGCTTTTGGCACCTCCCGAGGTTAACCTTGCTGATAACAGTTCACACCTCTCGCGCTGGCATCGTGTCCGCCAGCTGCATCAGATCTTCTGGACGCGCTGGTCCTCTGAGTATTTACATACCCAGATGCAGCGTGGGAAGTGGGTGCGCGCGTGCCCAGACCTCAAGGTCGGTGACGTAGTTTTCGCACTAGAGCCCGCCACTACCCCCTTGTCTTGGCCTATCGGTAGGGTGATACAAGTGTGCCCAGGTAAAGACAATGTTGTCAGAGTAGCTTCCATCCGCACGTCTAAGGGAGTGTTTACCCGACCGGTAAACAAGTTAGTTGTTCTCCCCCCCTCTTAGTCGTACGTTGCGGTTTGGTTTTATATTTGTAGCTCTAGTTATTGTTCTTCTCGTCTATGTAAAATAGTCCATTTTAGGTGGGCGGTATGTAGGCGCCGGTTTTCGACGCTTCTGTTTTCCATAGTTTGTAGTTTGGGTGTTGGTAGTTCACGTTCTCACCTGGTAGGTTGTCTGCCTTGTTTAATTTTCAACCTATCAGATTTATTTCCTGTTTTGCTTATCTCGTTTTGTTCTGTCTGCTATCAGTACCGGCTCTAGTCTAGTCGTAACTCGTAGCCCCTAGAAGCAAGTACACTCTCTCGCTCTCTCTCTCACTTGCCTGCCCTGGGCACGGCATTCACGTAAAGCAAACCTCGCTCGCTTATTCTCGCACAGCTCTTGTTGATTATCTCGGTGCGTGTTGTCGTCGAACACAGAGTCTTCAGACTCATTTCTTCCTTCCTTCTACTTCTTCCACTGGCCAGTCTTTCTCTATCTTACTTCCCCATACCACACGTCCTGAAGCTGACATCACCACACTCAAGTCAGTGCTACGCTTCGAACCCAGGACGTCGGGAAGTAAGTTGCTGCTCAAACTTCCATCATGATGTAAGTTACTCTACAATGTTTCTGTCCATTCTTTAACCGCTAAAATACAGTCCACTGCAAATCTCGGAGCAGAGCATCCCGGCTCAAACACAAACTGTTACTTTTTACTTTACAATTTGTCGTTATGGAACGATATTTACTAGGTAAAAATGTTTAACATTTTCTTAAGTTGCATTTTTGGTAGATAATTTCTATTTGTTTTTAATGAATCCTTGCATTAAATTTTCCGACAAATATATAACCTGAGTTTATGTAATTGAAGCGACGGCATGTATAGATGAATATATGCTACTACTGTGTGATCTTTATGTTTTAAACACTTTTTGTTAAGACACAATTGGTGAAATAATTATCAATTGATTCGTTATGAACCAAACTTTAACAATTTTGAGGGGGTAAATTTCGAAGGTTTTACTTAGACCTTCCCTTGGCAAAACAAGATGACCGCCGTCATTGAACATTTAAACTTTAATATCTTAAAAAGTATTCGCCGATTTCAATTATAAAGGTACCGTTGAAAAGGTGATAAAAGAGCTACAATCCACCATATAAATATATCAAACGTCCTGATGAAATGCAAAGTTACTCGTGAGCTAAATAAAGTTACTTTTTATGTTTTTTTATGATAAATCAACAATTTTTACGAAAGTTTAATATTTTTGAGGTTATGTTTGGTATGCGTTTTTGATATTTTTACGATTTTTTTCAGGGCAAAATAGGTGACAACTCCGTCTGAGACCTTCCCGCGACAAAAAACAAGATGGCCGCCACCAATGAACCTTTTGACTCGAATATCTTTAAAAGTGTATGTGATTTTTAATTCACATGTACCGTTGAAAAATTAATCAAAAGAGCCATAAACTATACGTTGACCTTTTTGACGAAACTTTAATATTTACTGAGGTTATGTTACAAATACTTAAATTATTTACTTCACTCGTCATCGTTATGGAACTTACGGCATATATATCTACATGACCAAAACTGTTTTTGAATCTGTTTGGCTTGATTATCCGTAGCATATCTCTGTATGTATTTAATGAGTCCTTACATTTTATGTTCCGACTAACATATCCCGAGATAATGTATTTGAGCGAAGGCATGAGTAAATGATTATATGCAACGAGTATTTGATATTGATGATTGAATTAAATACATTTCGTCGACTATCTCCTTTTATAATATTTGTTAATTTATTTTATTGTATTTTATAATGTGGTTTTAAGAGGTATAACTTATAGGCACAGTAAGTTCGACACATTGTGACTGGGGCCTTATGGCCATTTTTTTAAATTTTTCTATGGAGTTGTGCAGCTTAATATACGATTATTTGTACAATTTCGAAATACTGTAAATAATAATAATAATATCTTTACAAGTAATTGACAGATATTAGTTTTAAAGGTATCATTTGAAAGGTAATTAAAGGTACAACAAATTATTGACCTGTAATTTTCATGAAACTTGAATACTGAGGTTATCTTGTTACCACACTCGATCGTTATCGATATGGAGCAAATATGGCGTATATATATATATTATTATATTTTTTTAACTTTGTTTTATGGTAGGAGGCTATGACGCTGTTATGTTGGTACCATAGACAGAAAGTAAAAAAGTGCCTCCACCAGGGATTGAACCCGGGACTAGTTGGGAGGAGCATGGCACGGATAGCCAAGGTCCCGGGTTCAAATTTTGATATATTTGCTTGCTGTGAAACATATCTAGATGAGTCTGTTCCAGACGGTTTTATTTCTATTGACAATTATAAAATGCTAAGATTTGATCGTGAAAGGGTAGGGGGAGGGTTAGTTATTTATGTTGCTGAGAAGTTCATGTCAAGTGTAGTCGAGTGTAAAGTTAAATTTCCTATAGATGTTGAGTTGCAGTCAGTTAAATTCTGGCTTCCGAATGTAAAGCCAATGATTTTTACAGCAGTTTATAAAGCTCCACACGTAAAGTTAGAAGAATTTTCAGATTGTTTTGATAGTTTAGTAAATAATTTAAAATCGGAAGCTAATGAATTGTTTTTTCTAGGTGATTTCAACATTGATTTGAGTAAGAAGACATTACCAGTAAATAATTTCAAAATTCTTACTAGATCACATGGATTGGTACAATTGATAAAGTCTGTTACTAGGGTTAATAATAGGGGCTCAAGGTCAAAAGAGCGCGGCAACAAGCGCGCCGCCCAATAGAGCGCGACAATAAGGGCGCAGCCCATAAGAGCGACAGGGAAATAAGAGCGACTGGCCAATAAGAGCGACTCCAAAAAGAGCGAATGGCCAATAAGGGCGACAGGCCAATAAGAGCGACTGGCCAATAAGAGCGACTCAAAAAGAGCGAATGGTCAATAAGAGCGACAGGTCAATAAGAGCGACAAGCCAATAAGAGCGACAGGTCAATAAGAGCGACTGGCCAATAAGAGCACCAGGTTAAAACTAGCAACAGACCAAAATGATAAAAAATGACCAAAAGGAAATCAAGATCGACTTTTTGGATGAGCTAAGCGAAGACTTCAATTTCACTAACCCCCCAAAAAATTAAGCTCGGATGTATTTTTGGTTTTTGTTTGTATTTTTGACTTTTTGCGCTCTACCGGGCAAACGGCAAAAGCGATCTTGATGAAAATTTGAAGGGACTATTGAAATCTCTGAATTTAGACTTGCCACGTTTTTGGGTACAGTCGATCAAATATTTCTTATGATAATCACATTTTTACGTTAAAAAAATGAGATATTTTCGTGATATTTTTCAAACGGCTACTCCGATCTTGATGAAACTTTATGAAAACGTTTAAAATCACTGATATTATATTGGTTTTGATTTTAGAGACATTTGACAAAGTATTTCTCATAGAAATCGAACTTTTACGATTTATTCCTGGTTTTTAATAGATATTTTCGTGACATTTGGGCTAATTCTGACCAAACGGGTGGGACTTCATCGTTCATATTTTACATTGACAAAGATAATGGTGATCTAGTGCCTTTTGAAAGAAAAAGGTAAAAAAGGTAAAGTTTTATAAAAGCCTTTTACAGGTGTATAATTAACAAAAAGTATCAAGTAACCAGAAAAAGTAATCAGATCCCACCTAAAAACGTAATCATTGGACAGAAATATTTTTAAAAAAGCTCATCCATAAACGCGACTGGAAAAAGCGTTCACGGAGCGGCCTAGTTAAAAGGTATAGTATTTTAATGCTCTATATTATTATTGTATATTTAGCGGTCCCAACGAAAGAATGCAGATAGCTCGAAATTGTTTTCCCAACATAACAACGTTGTCAACTCTATTCACGCTAGCTCAGCGTGGATCTAGCACATCCAATTTTTGCTTGCGTTGGTAAAATATATTTCTCTTTCATACACAAAGGCGACATCTATTTACCGCGCATTCATACTATTACACTACTTCAAAGCATCTGTATTCTTTCGTTGGAGCTAGTATACATAGTTTTTATGTTTTATCAATTACCGTAATTACATTTTGGATATCTTGTTCAGTTGATATAATTATGTAATTGTGATCATAATGTGCTGTTTGCTTAGAAAAAATACAAGATTTTGCTTTATGCAATATCGACAATGTTGGCTCAAGCGCTAAGCGCTCGACTCTGTTTCGGGAGGTCCCGGGTTCGAATCCTGTCGAGAACTGCAATCATGACTGAAGGTTTTTTCCGAGGTTTTCCTCAATCGTTAAAATAATGCGAATGCAAGGGATTGAGTCCTCTGATACAGCCCTCGTAGTCGTACATACCTTCACAATTATCCTGTCCGCAATATACCTATAGTTAGTTACCTGAAAAGGGCCGGTCACACCGGTTAAATCTGATGTGTATACCTTACAGCGGGCATCCTACTAAAATTAATTTATTTTATATGCAATCTAGGAATAAAAACAACCATATTAAATCGGGATTGAACCTTTGTTTCTCACTTAACAAGTACGCTCATTTACCGAGCCAGCAACTTTAAAAAATCTTGTTTATTGTACATTAACTAGGTATGAGCGAAGGTTCATTTATAACTATGCCGCTTCGCTTACGCTTTTTCCAGTCGCGTTGATGGATGAGCTTTTGAAAAAAATTCGTAAAAGTACGATTTCTGAGAAATGTTTCTTCAAATGTCTCTAAAATCATAACAAAATATAATTTCAGTGATTTTCAACGTTCCCATTAAGTTCCATCGAGATCAAAGTAGCCATTTGCCAACTATCACATATCAAATATCACAAAACCGTAAAAGTACTGAGGCGATAGGGATGGCCTACCTCCTCCAGATCTTTAAATTCGACCGTATTTGCATATCAACCAATTATTTGTGTAAATAAATTCGAATATATACAGCTCATCTGCATACTAACGTATTAGGGATCAGTTCATCTGCATACTAACGTATTAGGGATCAGCTCATCTGCATACTAACGTATTAGGGATCAGCTCATCTGCATTTCAACTGATTGATTGAATATTAATTCTAATTAGTAACAACCAATCACCAATACGAATATGGACCTAGAGACCGAGCTACAGGTGTGTGGATGCCTTCAAGGTTATGGAAGCCGGGAGAAGCTTGTTCGGCGAGGGAATAGGCAGTCAGGCGTACTGTGTAGGAGTAGATAATTGGTCTTCACAGTGACAGGTGAAAGGAGCCGAATTCACAACCCCGCCATCCGTCTCGAATTTAGCTAGGGATGTCGCGAGGTGTACTCTCAAAATGCCAGGTCGACGAGACACATTAGTGTGCATGGGCAAACAACAAGATAATTACCCAATCTAAACTCAGTTCTTGGTACTGTGATGTATCGCAGAAACTACAAAACTAAAGTGGACTTCACGGGAAGATTGGTCCGCGGGTACCAAGAATTTCCTCCCCTCTTTACCACCACCACCACCTTCCTGGCCCGAGCAGAGTGGGCAAGAGGTAGATCGTATCTATCTAATAGTCCCTCGACCCTTCTATTGATGGTCTCGAAACCATCCAATTAAATTATTTTCGCTTGAATAGAGTTAAATCCTTCCTTCCTTTCATTACTTAAACTGTTGTAATTTACCTTTTAAATGCCCTTTAATGTTAATGATTTTAACTTAAATGTTTCACTGAAGTAAAATCAACACGAAAATGTTTTTGAATGCTAAAAATTGATTGAAAACTAAGAACTTAACAGTATAATATACAACACACTTCTTCATCAGAAGTGCTAAGAATATTTTGTAAACATTGTTAGTTCTCAATCAATTTTTTGCGTTCAAAAACATTTTCGTGTTGATTTTATTTCAGGGAAACATTAAAGTTACTAGGAAAACGCTTAAGTCCCGCCGCGTTGTTGGATGAGCGTGTATGGTGCATTGAGCTGCCATGTGTAACGCGGATTTTCTGTTGTTCTGAGAAAAAATTATTGCTAAGTCGAAGATTTTTTTAAATTAAATTAAATAAAATAAAAAATTTACTTAATTTTTTTAATAAATCGTAATTTAAAAAAAAAAAAATCGTAAAATTGCAATTTTCATAAGAAATAATTATTCGATTGCGCTCAAATTTAACACGAGTATATAAATTGATGAAATTAAGGTTCTGTGAAAAAATCATTACAATAGGATAAAGCATGTAGGTGTTATAAGTCAAAGAATTGTTGTAAAAAAGAAAAATCCCGTAAAATTTCGATTTTCATGAGAAAATAAGTTTTCGATTACGCTCAAATTTCACACGAATATCTTAATTCATAAAATTAAGGTTCTGTTACAAAATCACTACAATCGGATAAAGCGTGTGGGTGTTATAAGTCGAAGAAATTTTTAAAAATCGAAAAAAATCGTAAAATTGCGTTTTTTATAAGAAAAAATTTCCCGATTGCGCTCAAAAACGTGGCAGTTCTAAGTTCAGAGATTTCGAAGACCTCCATAAAATTTCATCGCAATCGGAGTATCGGTTTAGCCGGAATCGTGTTAACAAACACACAAAAATACAAAAAAAAAAAAGAAAAAAAGAAAAAAAAAAACATTCCGGATTTTTTTCTCCAGTGTAGTGAAATGGAATCTTCGCTTCGCTCGCTTCGCTCGCTACGCTCGCTACGCTCATCCAAAATCATTAACATTTAAGAACATTTAAAAGGTAAATTACAACAGTTTATGTAATGAAAAGAAAATTAATTTATCTCTATTCAAGGGTTTAGAGACCATCAATAGAAGGGTCGAGGATAGGTAAGATCTAAATCTTGTGCACTCTGCCCGTCCAAGGAAGGTGGTGGTGGTAAAGAGGGGAGGAAATTCCTGGTACCTGCGGACCAATCTTCCCGTGAAGTCCACTTTAGTCCAGTCCAGAGAGGGGGGTAACTTGGCTTCAGGCCAAAAGGTCCTAAGTCCACTATATAAAAGTATCGGGAGGAAATAGCAAGTTGAGCAGCACAAAGTAGATAGTTGTTGGATTCGACGAAAACTAGATACGTCACAGGAGTGGGGGGTAAAAACAGTCAAAAGTTGCAGGGCCATGCGCCTACAAGAAGCAGTTAGTTGTAAGTTGGGGGTGAGGAGTGTGGTCTTCGTGGAGTGTTAGGGTGGACGTGTGGTGGCCTATCGGGCGTTGGAGAGTTCCAATTGAGGAGGCACCAAGGCCTGTCACATCTTAGGATGGCCCGACAACACTTAAACTTGGGATAAAGACAATGAAGAAAGTCGGTCAAGGGACCTAATTGTAGGATGTGATACCAAAGAAGAATGCGAGAAACTACTAGAAGAAACGAGAGAAAAGATGGGGGAAAAATATGTAGTTGCTAAGCACGTAAGAGCGGAACTATGCAAGGTGCTAATCATAGGAGTACCTAAGCAGTCGTCAAAAAAAGAAATCAAAGAATGGGAAGAAGAAATTGCTAATCAAAATGATATTGCACAAGTCAGGATTGTGCACCAGAAAAACAACTACTATGGCAACACGGTAAATCTAGTACTAGAAATTCGCAATGAAGACAAGGTGAAACTAATTAACAACCAAGCAAAAATGGAGTGGAAAATGTGTAAAGTAGTTGAGAGCATATGGGTTAGACGGTGCTACAAGTGCTGCGGGTATGGGCAAAACCAGCAAAGACTGCAGTAATGACACAGCATGTGGGTACTGCGGAGGGACCCACGCATATGCGGAATGCGTAGCCGACGTAAAAGCTTGTATTAATTGCATTAGAGAAAACACTAAATACAAACTAAACAAACATACGGGACATGAATCCCGTGATAAAGAGTGCCCGTGCTACAAAAGGATCATTAGGAACGTCAGATACAGAGCTGATATTGGTTATAACAATGTGAGTGATGCAAAATAAACATTGGACAGAAAAATACTGCAGAAGGTGTCTCATCATCATAGCAACAAAGGTCCGCCGGTAAGGAACAAGTGAAAATCCTACACCTAAATGCACAGTCTCTCATAAAAAATTTAGTTGAAATTAAAGAACTAGTAAGTAAGACACAACCCTATATCCTAGGAGTGTCTGAAACACATGTTAGTGAAAAAATATTTAGCAAAGAGGTAGATATACCAGGGTATAATTTAATTAGATGTAACTCACACTCCAGACACACAGGAGGAGTGATAATGTATGTACATAAACAAATAAAATATGAAGAAACAATTAATGTAAGTGAGAAGATTATGGGATACTGGTGCATAGGTGTTAGAATCAAAATAAATGGTATAGCGTGGAGTATCTATGTGACTTATATGTCGCCAAATGGTAGGCGAAAAAAAGGAATCGAGTTTTTAACTAATATTTTTGATAAGGAAGCACAGAACAATGGTATACTAATAGTCATGGGTGACCTCAATTTTAACTGGTTAATAAACCAAAACAATACAAGGAAATTAAAAGAAACTATAAGTGAGTACGGACTGAGTCAAATTATAAAAGAACCAACTAGAACCACAATGGATACCCAAACTTTAATAGACATTGTAATAACTAATAATAAAAATATGGTTAGTGCGGAAATATACCGGGGAATGCGGATAGCAGACCACGAAATTATACAAATCAAACTAAGTGATACGATAGTGAATAGTGAGACTAGGCCTACTACAAAAGTGATAGAAGACTGGTCAGAGTACACGCAAGAGGAATATCAAGAAAAACTATACGGGTGCAACTGGCGAGGGGAACAGTCTGATGTAAACAATATGTATGATACTCTGCAAGCAAATATTGTTTATGTGTAAAAATGAATTAGTTTAAAGTTAAAGAGGTTAAAAAATGGACAATTACAAAATGCCATGGCTTAATGCAGAAATCAGAACCCTCATAAGAGAAAAAAACTATTGGTATAAGAAATTCAAAATCACCAAGACTGAAAATGACTGGGTAACATTTAAGAAATATAGAAATAACGTTGTGACATGTCTAAGAAAGGCAGAAAGAGATTACTATGAGGTAAAAATTGATAGGGTTAAGTGGGATAGTATTTGTATGTGGAAAACGCTTAAAACTATTACGGAAGTAGAAAGTAGAGTAGATAGAGCAAAGGAAATTGTTAATACTGATAATAAATTGCTACAGGGTGATCTTGAGATCGCAAATAAGTTTAATGAATATTTTATTAGTAGTATAAATGAAATAATTGATAATATTAAGGTAGAAACCAATGAGTATAAAGAAAATTGTATTGGAAGCAAAAACCTGCTTAACATTGAAGATTATAAGATGGATAGTAAGTGTTCATTTGATAAGTTTGAAAAAGTTACTATAGGTCAACTGGACAAAGTAGTACTGCAACTGAAAAACAAAAAAGGGCAGGTAGATGGAATAGATTATAAAATTTTCAAGGAGTCATATCCTGTGATAAGATACTACATACTAGACTTTATAAATACCTCACTTGAAAAGGGAGTTTTTCCCACAAAAACTTAAGGAAGCGACTGTAATACCAGTTCCTAAAGTTAGAGGTACCATAAACATAACTGAGTATAGACCTATAAATATTTTATCTATAATTGACAAATTAATTGAAAACCTTGTACATGCACAACTATATGAATATGTTAATGCTAATAATCTAATTTATGTAAACCAATCGGGCTTCAGAAAAATGCACTCGTGTGAGACTGCTATTCAGAACCTGCTAGGTAAATGGATGAAGGACAAAGATGAAAAAAAAAGTACCTTGGCAATATTCCTTGATCTCAAGAGAGCTTTTGAGACTGTAAATAATTAGTAGGTTAATTAGTAAACTAGAACATATGTATGGTATAAAGGGAATAGTTTTAAAGTGGCTGAAAGAATACTTGGTAGAAAGGAAGCAGAGAGTGAGATTTGGGAATAGTGAATCAGTGAATAGTGAATGTGTACATGGAGTTCCCCAAGGGTCAACGTTAGGTCCCTTATTGTTTATAATGTATATAAACGACATAAATAAATGTGTAATTTACTGTTTTATAAATATTTATGCCGATGACATGGTAATTTCAATAAGCGGTTATAATCTTATGGAATTGGTGAGAATACTAACGGAGGAACTTGAGATAATGCAAATATGGCTCAATGTAAACAAACTTAAACTGAATGTAGCAAAATGTAAGGTCATGATCATTGCAGGTACTAAGTGTAATAAAGGAGCGAAAGTAGATATTAAAATGGCAGGAGAAACAATCGAAATGGTCCAGATGTTTAAGTATTTAGGTATAATTATAGATAATGAACTTAATTTTAAGGCTCATATGCAGTATGTACTAAGAAAAGTTGGAAAGAAAGTAGGATATCTGATGAGAGTAGGGTACAAATTATCTAAATGGTCTAAAATTATGATCTACAATAGCATTGTGAAACCTCATTTCGAGTATTGCAACACCATTTTTTGTAAATGCAACGAAAGAGGATATAATGAAACTACAAAGAATACAAAATAAGGTGTATGCGTTATCTACTAAATGAGCGAAAAAGACACTCCTATTATTGACATGCTGTCAGACTAGATTGGTTAAGTGTACAAGAGACAGTGAATGTAGCATCATATGTTTTTATTCATAAATCACACTAGGTATAGTTTCCAAATTATTTAACAAATAGATAGAGTATGTTGGTACTAACCACAACCACAATACGATGGGGTGGTGCGGAAAGTAATATATATCTTGAGCATTGTACCACTAGGGTTTTTTATAGCAATAGCTTATTTTATAAGAGTGTAAGAGAGTATAATAACTTGCCCATAAAGTTAAAAGAAACTAGAACATAAGTAATTTTAAGAAAACTATCTGTGACTTTATTGTAAATATAAGATAATCGTGCGCTGATGTGTGAATGTACAATAGCAACTGTGCTAAATAAAGAAGGATTATTATTATTAGGCCTATTATTATTATTATTATGGAGTCGCGTATTAATTAGTAGGAGTGCCTACGATAACGGGAAGTAGGGGCTTGTGGATGGTTACATGTGTATCAAAAGTTAAAGGTTCAGTGTGTTTTTTAAGTGTAAAGCATTATATAAAATTTGTGTAAGTTGTATTCAAGAATTTGTTATCATTAATTCGACTGTGTACGATTAATGATCAAGTGATGGTCACATGACATCATAATAATTCAATATTCAATTATTACCAAGAGTGCATCATAAGTTGAGTACGTCAAATCGGCCGCGCTACGATCAACCGCGTGTGTAAGTGTTCCGACCGCGTATCCGACGGGTATCAAGAGTACGTCGTCGCGCTACCGCGAATTAACTGTAATTACCGCAGCAAGAAGAAGAGATTTCAACCATCAAATTAAAAATCAATTCAACATCATTATTAATCGTCATTATCGCAGCAGATAAGAGATTTCAACCATCAAATTAAAAACAATTCAGCATCATTATTAATCGTATTACCGCAGCAGATAAGAAGAGTTTTCAATCATCAAATTAAAAACAGTTCAGCATCATTTTTAATCGTCATCCCGCAGCAAGTGTCAAATGCGTTAGTGCAATCAACGAGTGTGGAATTAGTGTTCTTTTTGTGTAATTATCTGTGAAGCAGAAATTACTAATAAAAAATGTGACAAAACATCTACGTCTACGTTAACGGAGGACATTCTGGGACTAATTGGATTATTCATCGCACTTCAAAGGTTGAGTACTTGCCAGAAGGCAATTTTATTATAATAATTATGTAATTCTGTATCAATTAAACCAAGAAGGGTTTACGTTAATGTGATTAGATATTAAGGATTTGACAACAGAGCTCTTAGGTTGGATAATATTGATGAATTTTGTATCGCCCATATCAACTGTTCCAATAGTGAACGAGAATTGTGCCAAATTAACAAATCTATTAGTGTAGTTAAGGACCCAAATCCTTGATCCAATTAGTATCATTTAAGCATTGATTGTTACCGGGGACTTCCGCCAGCCGGAGGAAGGAACCCAGAAAACGCCAGAGGAAGGTAGGTAGGACAATAGGTTCTTAGGTTTTATTGTTTCTGATGAGCTAGACAAATAATTCAAAGTCATTTTGGTAAAATACATATACTAGCAGGGCACAGAGCGGATAGCGATGTTACAGTACCGATTATTGGATGAGACGAAGCGAAGACTTCAATTCACTGAAACCCTCAAAAATTTAGCTCCACCGTTTTTTTTGGGTTTTATTTTATTTTTTTCTGTCTGTTTGTTCACACGATTCCGGGCAAACGCTATGCGATCTTACATGAAAATTTTAGGGGGACCTTCGAAATCTCTGAACTTAGACCTACGCACGTTTTTGGTTACAATCGAAGACATATTTATCATGAATATCGTACTTTTACGATTTTCTTTACGATTTTTGGCGATATTTTCGTGACATTTGGGCCGATTCTGAGCAAAAACGGGTAGGGCTACAACGTTCATATTTTACAGTGCATTAAGGTAAGGTGATGTATTGCTTTTGCAAAGAAAAATTTGAAAAGTTAGCAAAATCATAGAATTAAAGGTTTAAAAGATGCAGGTAGTATATAATAACAATTAACAAGTTAACAATAGAAACGTAACAACAATCACTTACAATGCATTCAAAAAGCACTGCCAAAGGAAAGTGAGTCCCGCGCAAACTAAAAACTACAAAAAAGCTATCCATCAACGCGGCGGGACTTACGCGTTTTTCCTAAGTAATAAGAAATATTTGTCGATTGTACCCAAAAACGGGGTTAAAGGTTTAGTGTCAAAGATTCGAAGGTCCCCTCAAATTTCCATCAAGTCGGATATGCCGTTTGCCCAGGTAGAGCTTGTAACATACAGGTCAAAAATACAAAAAACAAACAAAAAAAAACCCACGAGCTAATTTTTTTTTTGAGGGGTCAGTGAATGACAGTCTTAGCATGCACTAAACGAAAAACGTTGTGTGTAGTTGTGATTAGGATTGAAAGATGAAACATGTGGTTGAATGGGCAGTCTACAAAGGATCAACATGATCCTACAAACGAACATTTAACACAATATACAAGCCATTTAAAAATTGATATCGGTTGCAAATGCGTTCCGTGCGAGGACTCTTCATTCGGGAAGGTTCGTCGGCAAGATACCCGCTCCCCCTCCACACACATCATATCAAGACAAAACATTACGATACTTAAGATTTACTATAATTCATTGTTTCCATTGCCAAAATCATTTTTGTTATAAAAATTAGATAACTTTAGTAACGTAGTACTAATTGCTATTGTAATTAGAATGGAAAAGATCGGCTAGGCCCGGAAGAGTGATTATGAACGCATTGTAGGTGATTGTGGTCCCTAGTTTCTATAGCTACTTGTTAATTATTGTCATTACACCTAAAAAAAAAACTCATTATTAGTTAAACCTTTATTTCAATTAGATTCTATTGAACTTCTTCAAACGTATTCTTTCAAAAGGTACTACATCACCATGACTTAATGTCCATGTAATAATAATATGAACTTTGTAGCCCCACCCGTGTCAGAATCGGCCCAAATGTCACGAAAAATCGCGCTAAAAATAAAATAAAAATCGTAAAAGTCCGATATTTTCATAAGAAAATTTTTCTTCGATAGTACCAAAAAATGTGGAAGGTCTAAGTTCAGAGGATTTCGAAGGTCCCTTCCATTTTCAATCAAGATCGCTTATTATGTCGTTTGGCGGTAGGAGCGCGAACAAACAGACAGAAAAAACCAAAGAAGGAAAACCAAAACAAAAAAAAACAAACAAAACAATAAAAAAAAACATGGAGGCTACATTTTTGAGGGGGTCAAGAAATTAAATCTTCGCTTCGCTTATCCAAATACCAAACAGAAGTAAAAAAAATCCATCCCGATAGGGGTTCAAAAAACGAGTCCCCCACATTCAAGGTAGGCCGCCTTAGCCAACTAGACCACAGAAAACGTTAGCTATTTATCTCCTGAATGTAGTTGCAGCATATATCTGAATTGATCTACCTGGAATGTGGAGGACTCGGGTTCGAACCTGATCGGGAATGGATTTTTTAACTTCTGAAAAGGTCATAAATACTAGGAAGATTCCAAACGATTTTCAAGGCGCGTTGTTGAATAAATCGTATTTTGTTTTTAACAAAAAAAAACGCAAAAATTGATATGTTCATAAGAAAAATTTTGATTGCACTCAAAATTTCCACACGAATATATAATTAAATTAAATAAGGGTTCTGGTGAAAAAAATCATTAAAATCGGATAAAGCATGTAGTTTTAAAAGGCGAGAAAGTTTTTAAAAATCGAAAAAAAAAAAAAAAAATAACTCATTATTGAGTAATATTGAGTAAATATGAAAAATCGGGATAAAGCAGAGTAGGTGTTATAAGTCGAAGACATTCTTTAAATTTTGAAAAAAGGCGTAAAATTGCGATTTTTTATGAGAAAAGAATTTATCGATTGCGATTCGATTGAGAAACTAAAGTCAGCAACAAAAATACATTTTAAATCAGTTCAGAGTTGTTTTTAAGTTTAGGCAGTTGGAAATGGCATGAAAAAATGTCAGGACTGAAGTAGAGAGAGATCCTTGAAGCGGGCGGCCACCAATGCAACGGGGCTCTTATCAACCCACGAAAACAATGATCCTTTTGGTATTGATGAGCGTTTAGCAGCGAAGCGAAAGATTCCATTTCACTAACACTGGAAAAAAAATCCGGAATGTTTTTTTTTTTTCCTTTCTTTCTTTCTTTTGTATGTTGTGGTCTGTTACAGATTCCGGCTAAACGATACTCCGATTTGAGAAATTTTCTGGAGGCCAGAAATCTCTGAAACTTAAACTCGCCACGGTTTGAGGCGCCATCGGGAAATTTTTCTCATAAAAAACGCAATTTTACGATTTTTTATTTTAATTTAAAACATTCTTCGACTTATAACTCCTACATGCTTTATTCGATTGTAATGATTTTTTCACAGAACCTTTATTTTATGATTTAACGATATTCGTGTGAAATTTGAGCGTAATCGAAAAATTATTTCTCATGAAAAATCGAAATTTTCGGGTATTTTCATTTAAAACAATTCTTTGACTTATATACACCTACATGCTTTCTCATATTTAATGATTTTTTCACAGAACCCTTTAATTTTATGAATTAATATATTTGTGTAAAAATTTGAGCGCAATTGAAGAACTATTATCTTATGAAAATTTTCATTTTTACGATTTTTTCTTTTTTAAAAATTACGATTAAAGTTAAACAAATAAAGTAATTTTTTATAATTCATTTATTTAAAAAAAAATCTTCGACATAATTAATGATTTTTCACAGAACAACAGTAGAGAAATCCGCGTAACACATGGTAACTTAGGTGCACCAATTACGCCTCATCCAACAACGCGGCGGGAATTAAGCGTTTTCCTGTAGCCCGGTAGCAACAATATTAATCGCCTACATTGTTCTATAATAATTTAGTCAATACTTCTTTTCTCCTTCTCAAATGATGTTTTTTTTGTTTGTAATAATATGTTCTTTTTAATCCTTTTGTTAGTGACAAACAATATAATTGCTACCTTTCCTTTTATTATGGTTTGGCAATACTTGTTTTCTCCGTCTACAAATACAATAGAATTTTAAAATTTGAGCTGTGTTCTTCCATTCTCTTGTCATTGTGTTGCAATAAAATATTATTACAAGACGATAGTGAGCGTTGCGTACAAAGTCTAACAACGCAGGTAAAGCGGAACGGCACTCACTGTGAGAATGTCTGTTTGTCTGTTCGATGTCATACGGCCGAATGGCCAAACAGATTGAGACGAAATTTTAAACAGACATCCGTGGCCCATGCAGTTCAACTGAGAACTGTCTAACAAATGACCAAAAATCCGTTGCCGATTTTAACCTACAAGGAATAAAAATCGAGAAACTAGGTAGGAAATGTGTAGGATTTATTTTAACGACAATGTTCTAAATTTTATAGATGAATTCTTAATACTATAGGCGGTGACAAAAGTTATGAATCTTGCTCGCTCAAGGCTTATACCCAAAATTCTCTCTGAAAAAGTGAAAACCTTGCAAAATCTTTACTAGTACTTCGTACCTGCATTTTTTCCATAGTAAGTTATATGCTTTTCAAAAAAACAAGTTCTTTAATTTTTCAGAAAATAATTAAATAATCCAGAAATATAAAAATATATCCCGGACGTGGTTGAATCTGAGGCCTCCAATTCCGGGTACAAAGCGCCTTAGCCGTTATAGATAGGAAAACGCCAAAGGGTTGTTAGAAGAGCTGAGCGAGTTCAAGTGTAGAGTACCTGGGAACATTTGGTATAATGAGAGAGATTGAGTTTAGTTGGTAGGCCTTAGGACGCGCCACCTGTAATAGACCTAGGAGCTAATCAGGTAGTGCTATCAACGAAATGGCTCACCCCCAGTAACATCTCAAACTGAATTGACCACGTGTTAGTATGCACCTGGTAGTATGTCATTTTGAATTGTTGGGTATACGCTTTTTTTCGCAGGCCATTTGTTTTTGAATGCTGCGATCATTGAAACGCCTACTTACTACTGGTTTAAATGTACGTTAACTCGGGACTCAGTGAACCGTTTTTAAATTATAATTTAAAAAACCGATTTGTAGGTAACTGAATGCTTCCATATATACAATACCCAATCAATTTTAATTTTCATATGAATTCATTTTATTACAATCAACTCCTGAAATAAATTAAAAAAAACATCCCAGCGGGGTATCAACCCCGTTACTCCCGATTGCCGGTCGAGTGCTTTTACTCCTAAGCTACCGGCTAATGAAAATTGAAGAAATATGATTTCATGGTTAAAAATGCAGACACGGCAAAAATTAGTGATGAAATAATTCAATAAAATGTGATTGAAGCATAAATTCGACACTTTTTTGGTTGCTAGCGTGATGTTTTTTTTACTTGATGAATAACAAAATATATTCATGAACTAACTAATAAATATGTACAACTTTTTTGTGTTTTTAGAAGATCGGCGTAAAGAATGAGTATTTTCAGTGGATTGAGCGCATTTAAACCGAGATTTTAATCCAACGTCATTCGTCATTGATGCATTATAATTGTATATTGTGATAGAAATTGCAACCAACAAAGAAACGAATGGTAAAATATAATGATACAAACAATGCTGTTTTGATGTTGTCATGATATTTTTCATAATAGGAAAATGTTTACAAGATCTTTCAGTTTCATAAGTGGACAAAGTGGCAAAAGTGCGATTTTCCACCGTGATTAATCGTAGTACCTTTGTAATTTTTACATTTCCATAAACGATTGGTGTCATCTGCATTACTTTTTATTTTCCTTATACAAATGAACCATCACTATCAGCAACAAAATCTTACCCTTTTGACTGGTTACCATCTGCTACTTTGAATCAGGGTGCCCTAAAGGTCTCATCGAGGTGCGGACTTCACTACGCGATCTAAGCTAAAATACTAGCACGGTACTTGTTGAATCAATTAGTGCGTTCTATTCACACAAATAATTACCTAGTTTCTTAATCCGTTTTGGACAACCGAAGCTAATATTACGATTAATCGGTAACAAAAGGTCGCCTGATTTATTGTTTTTGTCTTTCTTCTCGTCCTATTGTAGTGCCATAATAATATAGGCACTACTGCTTCGAAATTATGATTTTAATTGCTACTAATTGGCTACAGAGCGAAGCAAAGACTTCCAATTTCACTGAACCCTCAAAAAATTTAACTCCAATTGTTTTTTTCTCTCCACTGTTTGTTCGCAAGCTACCGGGCAAACGGCATACTGCGATCTTGATGAATGAAAATGGAGGGGACCTTGAAAACTCTAAACTTACCTGCCACGTTTTTTGGGTACAACTAGAAGAAATATTTTTCATGACTATGAACTTTTACGATTTTTCCCGATTTTTAGTGCGACATTTATCGTGACATGTTGGCCGATTCGTCGACAAACGGGTGGGTCTACCAACGTCCATATTTAATATTGGACATAAAGTAAATGCGTGATGTATTGCTTTCTGAAAAAAAAAAATTGAATAAATTAGCCAGAATCTATAGAATAAGGTTTTAATATTATTTTTTTGAGGTTAATAACAATTAAACATCAGTAAAATATTAGAAAACTTGAAAAACAATCACCTACAATGCATTCAAAAAGCAATTGCAAAGGAAAAAGTGAGTCCTACGCAATCTAAAAACTTACAAAAAGCTCACCATCACGCGGGCGGACTTAAGCTTTTTCCTAGTGTAGTTAAAACTGGATTTTCTTTTATTCATTGAAGGAATAATATTTAATATTTTTTCGCTGGGAAATCTAATATGCCTTAAATGGCTCAAATTTAAATCCTACAAAGTTGTTTGTAAATATAATGTTATTAATAAAAAATTTGTAAGTGTACAAAAAATCATTCTAATATGGTTTCTTCAGTCGTCTAATGCGAAAAGTGCAAAAGGATTGAGTCCTCTTAAAACTCGTGTATTTCCCTCTCACAAAACTATCCCTAACACCAAAATACCTATAGTTAAGAAGAGCTGCATTTCACCCTGGGCACAGGTTGTGGACCTTCGTAGGAAATATAATATTAGATCAATAAATAGAATCATTTGCAAGATCAAAAGTTACCACTATAATAAAAGTTTCGTAGTTATAGTAGAATACAAACAGCAAAGAAAAACAAATGTTTTTGCAGCGTAATATTAATTTGATACTGTTGCGAGTATGGACAACATAGTGACCAGGCTCAATAGTTGGTTATCAAGAAAGACAAAAAAAAATTCACAAGAATAATTAAATCTAGGAAAACGCTAAAGTCCCCGTCGCGTTGTTGAGCGAAGCACCGGTTAAGTGCAAACACGATCGAGTACGACATTCCATAATGTTACATACAAATAAGGTCTTAGTCGATTTAGCTGAAAAAATTTGTAAATAGGATGAGAATGCTGTACGTATGACCCTGCAAAATTTCATAACGATTCGGGAACATTTTATTTTTTAATTTTCAATTTTTAATTGTTTAATTTTGTATAACCTAACGATTTGATTTGTTCCACAAAACTATACCAGCCAACCCGCCAGGTGGTATGTACCGTGGTAGGTTCTGACCAGCATCGGGCACCTCACTCCCAAACCATTTAGGCTAGATTGGTGCATTATTGACCTAAACGGTGTAACGCGTTCCGAATCCAAATAAACCAATTTTTTTTTCATTTTTTAAACAACGATCTGATTTTTGTTCAAAAAAAACTATACAGCAACCCGCCTAGGTGGTTTGTACATGTGTGCAAAATTTTCAGTTGATCAGAGAAACGGTGTGACCTGTACCGAAGCTAGGATACAGAAAAAAAAAAATAGACATTCGAGGTTCGAGCCATAAGAGTCAAGTGGAGACGATCGCTACGCTCGCCTCAACTATCTACACTACTTGACCGATTTAGCTGAAAATTTGTAAAATAGGAGAGAATGTTGGTACTATTGGACCTGCAAAATTTCATAAACGATTGGAACATTTTTTTTTTAATAACCAACGACGGATTTTGTTTCAAAACTATACTAGCAACCCGCATAGGTGGTTATGTACATGTGTGCAAAATTTCAGGCGATAGAAAACGGTTGCGACTCTACAGAAGCAGTATAAAAGAAAAAAAAGAAAAAAAAACAGACATTCAGCCATAAGAGTCAAGTGGAAGACGCCCGCTACCCCCCCCCCCCCCCCCGGCCTCGACTCAAAAATATACGTTACAAAATACCTGTCGTTCCTTTCTAAAAGTACAATTAGTTTTTATGTGTAATTGTTAGCTTTATCATCATTTTATTTTCAAAAAACCTCGTCACTGTAACAGGTGGAGTATTCATCTAGTAGATACGTTGGACACCGAAGTTGTATAATAACTAGGGAAAAACGCTCATTGGACGCGTTGTTGAGCGAGCACCGGTACGTGCAACACTACCCGAGTACGACCATTCCCATAATGTTACATTACTAGGAAAACGCTCAGTTGGACGCGTTGTTGAGGCGACGCCACCGGCACGTGCAAAACACGACCCGATGTACGACATTCCCATAATGTAACATACCAATAATTATAGTCTTTAACGGTCTTGACCGATTTGCTGAATATTGTAACAAGGAGAGAATGGATAAAATCCTACACCGCCAATCTAGAGGACCCTTGACATAATTCTTTGGGAAAAACTATTTTACTCATGATTTCTTCTAGGTGGCAGTACATAGTGACCAGAATTCTTGTGCGGACATGTTCGTTGCATGGTAACGTTATTTTGTTAAAAGAATTGTCATCTACACTACCTTATCGCGATCCAAAATAAAATTAACATATTCGTGACGGACGAAAATTCTAAATGATTTCGGCCTCATCTCAGATTTTGTCGCCGTTTAGTTTTTTAAAAAAACTGAGATTAACTTTAATGTAACTTTGTAACCTTTTTGAACGATTTTGCCACAAAACTAATGGCATTCATCGGGAACGAAACTGCGGATGGTTCAAAATTTAAAACTCAATCGAGCTTCGTTCGACGCTATAATGAGCCCCCCCCCCCCCCCCCCCCGAGAAAAAAAGCTGCGCGAACTTTCCGTGTTGCCCTGGTAACGGGACTTTGTATTATGTATTTCCATCTACACTACTTATCGGGATCAAAATAAATATTTAACATATTCGTGAACGAGACGGACATTCTAACATGATATGGCTACCTCAGATTTTGTCGCCGTTTAGTTTTAAAAAAAAAAAAACTTAGGTTAACTTTAATGTAGGACCTAACTTATATAACTTTTTGAACGATTTTTGCCACAAATAAAAAAAAAAAAAAATAAAAAACCAATGGCATTCAAATCGGGAAACGAAACTTTGCGGTATGGTCAAATTTCAACTCGATCGAGCCTCCGTTTTGACAGCTATCATGAGCTAAAAAGTCTGTGCGACTTTCCGTTAGCCCATGGTAACGGGGACCTTGTCCTATAATGAATTCCATCACACTACGTTATCGGATTCAAAATAAAAATAACATATTCTTGATCGGACGGACATTCTAAAATGATTTGGCCCACCTCAGATTTTCGTCGCCGTTTAGTTTAAAAAAAAAAAACTTGCGATAACTTTAATGTAACTTTTAACTTTATTTTGAACCCCCCCCCCCCCCGATTTTGCCACAAAAACATACAGCAACCCGCTAGGTGGTATGTACATGTGTGCAAAATTGCAGGTCGTCAGAGAAACGCGTGCGACCTGTATCGAAAGCAGTAAACAGAACAAAAAAAAACAGACATTCGAGCATAAGAGGTCAAGTGGAGACGCTCTAGCTTCGCTCGCCTCATAATTTGTCTTACTATCAAGAAAAACAATCGCAATGCATGCGCCAAATTCACGCCAATTTCACTCCAATTTTCCTATCCAGATGAGTAGAAAACACTAAAGAAAGAAAGAAAGAAAGAAATGTTAAATAAATAAATAATGGATGAGCGTTAGCGAGCGAAGGGAAGATTCCATTCTTCTAACACTGGAGAAAAAAATCCGAATGTTTTTTTTCTTTTTTTTTTTTTCTTTCTTTCTTTTTTGTATTTTGTAGGTTTGTCACCACGATTCCGGCTAAACCGATACTCCCCCCCCCCGTATTGCGATGAAATTTTATCGGACGGCCTTCGAAATCTCTGAACTTAGAACTGCCCACGTTTTGAGCGCAATCGGAAAAATCTTTTCTCGTGAAAAATCGCAATTTTACGATATTTTCGATTTAAAAAAAATTTCTTTGACTTATAACACCTACATGCCTTTATCGATTTTAAGATTCGCACAGAACCTTTATTTTATGAATAAAGATTATTATGTGAAATTTGAGCGCAATTGAAAAAAATCTTTATCATAAAAAAATCGGAAATTTTACATGTTTCTCTTTTTTTAAACAATTCTTTGACTTATAACACATCCATGCTTTATCGATTTGTAATGATTTTTCGCAGAACTTTTAATTTCTGAATTTATATTATTAGTGTTAAAATTTGAGCGCAATCGAGAAATTATTTCTTGAAAAAATCACAATTTTACGATTTTTTTAACAATTACGATTAAATTAAAAAAAAAAAAAAGTTATTTTTAAGTAATTTAATTTAAGTTAAAAAAATTTAACTTAGTAATGATTTTTCCACAGAACAACAGAAAATTCACATATACACATGGCAGCTCAATGCGCCAATTACGCTCAATCCAACAACGCGGCGGGACTTAAGCGTTTTCATATTTAAAGTAAAATAAATAATAAAATAAATAAATAAATAAGTATATTGTTTAGTGACCCACTCAGTACAAAAACTTCATTTCAAGTAGTTTCGTAGGACGGTACGTATTCACTGACTTGAGATGTCGCCAGATGTTTTGCATTTTTTTGCATTTTTGCCATTTTTTTTTTTTTTTAATGTCCGGAATGTTGTTTCTGTTTGTATTTTTGTGTGTTTGTTAACACGATTCCGGCCAAAACACTTACCCATTGCGATAAAAATTTCTGGAGACCCTTCAAAACTCTCTGAACTTAGAAACTGCCACGTTTTTGGAGCACAAGCGAATTTTTTGGTTATTATTAAAATGCAATGTACGATTGGATTTTTTTTTCGATTTAGGAAACAAAAGTTCTTTTGACTTATAACACGTATATGATTTATCCGATTATAGGTAATGATTTTTGCACAGAACGTTTGTGTGAAATTTGAGCGCAATTGAAAAATTATTATTCTTTAAAATCACAATTTTACGATTTTTTCGATTTAAAAAACATTTCTTTGACTTTTACACCTACATGCTTTATCCGATTGTAATAATTTTTTCACAGAACCTTAATTTTATGAAAAAACATATTCTAGTGAAATTTGAGCGCAATCGAAAAAAAATATTTCTCATGAACACATGGCAGCTCAATGCACCAATTACGCTCATCCAACAACGGCCTGAAAAGGCGTTTGCGTAGCTTCCTAGATACTATGTTCTTGTTATTGGCCCCTCAAACAAGGCCTGTTCATTTAAACCTAGTGCGTCATGAGTTATCATTATCAGTAGTTGCTTGCTGACAAGTTCAAAATTACAGATGCGTTAAGCCATGGAGTCTATATTGGTTCCTTTCATTCGCTCTAATACAAAAGCCGACAAAATAAAATCATCACCAAAAAGTAAGGCAGTTAGTTTAAGTTGCTTATATCGAAGTCATATTTTTAAGAATCGTTCGGCTTCTCATGAAGAAGCCGAAATAATATAAAATAGTTGAAGGGTCAAGAGGCGAAATGGACAATATTCAGGAGATAACACAAAATCAGTGATATACCTTGTTTACGCTTACGTCCGCAACGAAAAAACAGTAATAAAATGTGGAATTATCCATTCTTGCACTATCATATTCTGATATATCTGTTTTATTTTTTTGTAAGTTTGTTGGATGAGCGAAGCGAAGATTCCATTTCACTACACTGGAGAGAGCAATCCGGAATGATTTTTTCCTGTATTTTTGGCTGTTTGTTAACACGATTTCGGCTAAACAGATACTCAAATTGCAATGAAAATCGTGGAGGCCTTCAAAATCTCTGAACTTAGAACTGCCACTTTTTTTAGCGCAATCAAAAATTTATTTCTCATGAAAATCGCAATTTTACTTTTTTTTCGATTTTTAAACAATTTCTTCGACTTATTACACATTCATGCTTCATCCGATTGTAACGATTTTTTCACAGAACCTTAATTTCATGAATTTATATATTCGTGTGAAATTTGAGCGCAATCAAAAAATATTTTCTCTTGAAAATCGCAACTTTCGAATTTTTCGATTTTTTAAAACTTTCTTTGACTTATAACACCTACTCCTACATACATGCTTTATCCTATTATAGAGATTTATTCACAGAACATTAATTTTATGAATTAATATATTCGTGTGAAATTTGAGCGCAATCAAAAAATCATTTCTCATAATAATTGCAATTTTACAATTTTTTTTATTTGATTTTTTTTTTTTACTTATAACACCTGCATGCTTTATCCGATTGTAATTATTTTTTTCACAGAACCTTAATTTTATGAATTAATACATTCGTGTGAAATTTTAGCGTAATCGAATAATTATTTCTTATGAAAATCGCAATTTTACGATTTTTCGTTTTTAAACAATTACGCTCATCCAACAACGCGCCTGAAAAAGCGTTTGCGAAGCTTCCTACACTTTGTCTCACCATATCCTGAGCCCGGCGTTTTTGTGGGTTCAAAGAGCGCAGGCTGTGGTGGTCGCATTGTAAACGTATCACAGTTTGACAGCTGAAGTGGACTTTGCAGAGCAGTAAAGTAAAGTCACGTCCAGTGCGACCTTGGCCCTATATCCTGTATGGGGATGATATTGATGGAGCGAGTGTAATTGAAACGTTGATCTTGCGCGGCATTATAGTAATGTAGGCGCAGCAAGAAGAGTAAACCACTAAACCCAGGCCTACATACAAGTGGTTTTCGATACTCGGGAGGTTGCAACCAACTTGCATCGGATGTGATTGTACTTTGTTATTACGGAGAGGCCCATCCTTCCCGTCAAATTCGGACGGGTATACAACCTTTCATAATAGAGCAGGCGACATCCTAGTTTCTTTGAACCCTAAAACGCCGGGCTCAGGATATGGTGGGACAAACTGTAGTAAGCGTTTTCTACTTACTGTTTGGTCACATTGAGATGGCAGTACATGTATTTTGTTT
Source organism: Sweltsa coloradensis (assembly GCA_024449915.1). Taxonomy (NCBI): domain Eukaryota; kingdom Metazoa; phylum Arthropoda; class Insecta; order Plecoptera; family Chloroperlidae; genus Sweltsa; species Sweltsa coloradensis. Next base: position 71,211 of record JAMZAV010003720.1, on the reverse strand, counting down.
CTCTTTCTTGTACTGTTATTATAGGCTACCCGTCAATAAAACTCATGAAAGAGGACTGATATCATCAAAATATTGTTTAAAATATTATTAAGATGAGAGTAGCGATCGAAGCAAAGATTCCATTCTACTGTAATGGAGAAAAAAATCCGTTGTTTTCTCTTTTTTTCTGTTGGAATTTGTGTGTATTTGTTAACACGATTCCGGCTATACCGATACTCCAATTGCGATGAAAGTTTCTAGGGGCCTTCGAAGTCTCTGAACTTAGAACTGCCACGTTTTTGAGCGCAATTAAAAAAATTATTTCTCATTAAAATCGCATTTTCCGATTTTGTCCGATTTATAAAACATTTCATCGACTTATAACACCTACATGCTGAATCCACTTGTAATGATTTTTTCACAGAACCTTAATTCCATGAATTAATATATTTGTGTGAAATTTGAGCGCAATAAAAAAATAATTTCTCATGAAAATCGCAATTTTACGATTTTTACGATTTTTTAAAACATTCTTTGACTTATAACACCTACATACTTTATCTGATTGTAATGATTTATTCACAGAACCTTAATTTTATGAATTAATATATTCGTGTGAAATTTGAGCGCAATCAAAACATAATTTTTCACGACAATCGCCATTTTACGTTTTTTTTAAACATTTCTTTGATTTATAACACCTACATTTTTTATCTGATTGTAATAATTTTTTCACAGAACCTTAATTTTATGAATTAATACATTAGTGTGAAATTTGAGCGTAATCGAACAATTATTTCTTATGAAAATCGCAATTTTACGCTTTTTCGTTTTTAAACAATTACGCTCATCCAACAACGCGCCTGAAAAAGCTTTTGTGAAGTTTCCTAGTTTTACAAAATTTCTTTGACTTATAACACCTACATGCATTGTTCGATTGTAATGTAGTGTAGTGTGTAATGTAATGTGCGCCCCTGATCCTCATGTCGTCGTCGTAAAAATTAAAACAATATTACCAAGCGTGTCTCACAGGCCATAGCAATGGGGAAACGAAATCAATTTAAATACCATCTGCATAACACATGGCAGCTCATTGCGCCAAATACGCTCATCCAACAACGCGCTTGAAAACGCGTTTGCGAAGCTTCCTAGTTATTTATTTATTAAAGTGCAGTGTATAGTACTGTACTCCAATTTGGGCATTATCAGCTGATACCAACATTAAAAAATTAGATAGAGTACTTTCATTTTTCTGTGCAATTGTACGTCATCGTGTCCCAGCTTTTAATGCCTGGTCTCGTCAACAAATTATGAGTGAACTTTTCATGACAGATCTAGCCACTCGAAGAAAACGCTATGACATGTCCTTCTTGCACCGTATCATCAATGGCATTTTCCGGTCCACCAGTCTTGTCCCCATGTTTCCACTTCATGTTCCATCCCGCTTTACTAGGCTTACGCACCTTTTCCATGTAGCTAGACCTAGACTTTCTATTACCCGTAGATCAATCACCTTTCGTTTACCTTCCTTTTATAATAATTTACCTAATTTACCAAAGTTCGACATATTCTCTGATTTTAATACTTTCAAAAAATCAATCCGTGATTGGACTGCAGTTGAAGGTCATTAGCATTTCCCACTCTATTCTTTCAAACTTTTTTTTTTACTCTTATGTTTGTTGCACTTATAATTTTGATATATTTGTTTATTGTTAATTAATATTTTTAATTGTTTGTTAATTTGTAGGTTTATTAATTGTAATTGTAATTTTTACTTATTTATATATTTTTTAGGATTGTCTATGTAAAATGGTACTTGTGCTGTACGAGACTCTTATATAAATAAATAAATAAATAAGTATAGTCCAATAGAGTAAGTAATTACAACTAAACCTCACATGCTCTAAAAGATTCATAAAATTAATACTATAGATGATCTTGTTTTTGGAATTTATTCACTCAGTAACAATGAACGTTGAGATATTGTATGCAGTGGCGTACGCAGGAATATATTTCTGGGGGGGGGGGCTTGGACCAATGAACCGACGACTAAATGGGTGGGATCCCCCTCCACAATAGTACCGCAGGCATTTTTTAAATACGTATTTTGAAGTGTTTTAGAAGATGTCAAGGGGCTTTGCTGAAAGATAAAAAAGAGAAATTAATAGATAAATTTTTTTATTTGCGTAAACCTAAATGATTTGCAGAATATTATATTAAAAGATGATCCTTGGGCTGTTGCGTAGTGTCGGTGATGAGGCAGTACTCGACGTTTCACCACCCATATTGGTGGATCAGTAAAGAAGCCACCAACATGGGTGGCGAAACGTCGAGCGGTGCCTCATCATCGACACTACACAACAGCCCAAGGATCATCCAGAACTAACAACAACGTTGTTTTCAATTGTGTTTTCTGAATCAAGAAACCATGCCGCGCGGTCGCTAATACGTTTCTAACACCCTTATAGGCCACGCACTGTGGTGCAGTGGCAGCAATGCTATCGATGGAATAATAAGACGGTTAATAAAAAGTATCATTGCAGATGCTGTTGGCATCGACAGTTGACTTGTGACCAGCGGCCAGATTACAGTGTTGGCCCTCAAATTGGCCACAGTTCACAAGCCTGTGCGTTAGTATCGACAAAGTTGCTCTACATAAAAATAGATATCTCTATAAATGGTTGCATAATAAGCGAAATTCGCTCTTAAAAGTTTATCGTTCTTTTTCGAATTTCGCTCTTTTTGGCCTGTCGCTCTTATTGGCCTGTCGCTCTTATTGGCCTGTCGCTCTTATTGGTCATTCGCTCTTTTTGGAGTCGCTCTTATTGGCCTGTCGCTCTTATTGGTCTGTCGCTCTTATGTCCCTTTCGCTCTTATGGGCGTCGCTCTTATTACCGCGCTCTTCTTGGTTTCGACCTTATTGCGGCGCTCTTATGGGCGGTTACCTCCTAGGCTAAGTACAAGTACAGAGTAAACACAACAGAATAGATCTACATAGAAAGACTAAACCAAAGAAAGAACTAAACATACAATATGTAAATAATGTAAATACTTAGCAAACAAAAACATGCCCTTATTGGTTGGTTGGATGGGAAGGGTGTGGGGCTGTGGGTGGAACTCGAAGTGCAGCCACCTCCACGTGGTGAGTTCGGGGTTGTTTAGATATTATTAATATCTAAACAAGCGAAGAGCTGCACAATTGGCACGCAACTCAAAATCAACAATTCTTTATGGCTTATATGATTTTTTCCAAAACATATAAAATGTGTCCATATCGGAAAACATACTCCTAGAGGAAAAATAATTTTTATTACTGTTTATTAAAGCTTAAAGTAAAAAAAAAATGCTATAAGAACTAAAAAAATACCAAAATAAAAATTATTTTATTTTTGAAAAAAATTCAGATTTTCACTAATTTTATAAAACTTTCGGCCGATTGCGCGATCGGAAAACATACTCCTAGAGGAAAAATAATTTTTATAACTGTTTATTTAAAGCTTAAAGTAAAAAAAAAATTGCTAAAAGAACTAAAAAAGACCAAAATAGAAATAATTTTATTTTTGAAAAAAATTCAGATTTTCACTAATTTTATAAAACTTTGGGCCGATTGCGCGATCGGAAGATGAACTCCGATTTCAATTTTTTTTTTCTCGTATGTACCAATCGCAACTTTTCCGCACTATAGCAACTCTGATTTCACAACTTCAATTTTTACGCACCACCCTAATGTACAACCATCAGAACACAAAAATCGTTATTTGTTATTTGATACGGGAGGCATCTAATCAAAAATTCTATCATGATTATAAGCAATTAATTATAGTACTTCAAACCTAAATTACATGTTTTAAATATATTGATTTGTAGAAGGTTAGATTCTCCACTGAAAAGTATTTTTTTCTTATAAAAATCCGTGAAAATAGTCGAAATATGAATTTTAATGAGTTTTCACATATTAATTAATTAAGCTAATTAGGGCGGTAGGACAGTGGTAAAGTTTCTACACAGGTTGTCCATGGTTTGCTGATCTTGAATGTAAAACCATCAAAAATATAATCGTTATTTGCAATTCGATACGGGAGGCCTCTAATCAAAAATGCTAGGATAATTATAAACAATTAATTAAGAGGATTAAACCCAAAAAAGTTTTTTTTTATATTTTTTATATTTTCTAAATATGTTGAATTTATCATCTGAGAAGTATTTGAGGTACGAATCTGTTAAAATAATGATTATATTAATTTTAATAAGTTTTTACATTTTAAATTAATATGCTAATTAGGGCGGTCGGATAGCGGTAAAGTTTCTTTTTCACTTAAAGATAACCTTAACAAATAATATTTTGTATACACAAATTCTGTACCAATTTGTTCAGGGTCAAATGGTTCGTTTCTTGGACTATAGGTGTCGAAATTTATCAAATTTGCATATTAATTATAAATAATTAACTATCAATTTTAAATTATTTTATTTCCCTGCAATATTCAATTTGAGACAAACGTTTATAATTGCGGTGAAATGTCACAATTTGTGGCAGTTTTAATTGATATGTAAATTAATTACAAAGGTGACTAACGTTTTTGAATGTAGAACGTCAATGGAGATCAACAGTATAAAATAATCATATCACCTAATGAACAATCAATCGCAATCAATCGCACGCCGAGACCGTACTACTTTACAATACATCATTCATGTAACATTATTGTTTTGATAAGTAATGATAATGAATTACATAAATTAGAAATTAGGAACGTTTTCGGTAAAAGCAATAACTTTGACACAGTAATTAATTTTGTCACTTCTGTTTTGTGTGTGTGTTTTGTCTTTGGTTGTGAGGCTACAAACAATATAATTTTTTAAATATATATTTCTGCTAATACTTTTACTATCGAGAAATTAAACTAGGAAGCTTCGCAAACGCTTTTTCAGGCGCGTTGTTGGATAAGCGCATTTTTTTTAAACGAAAAAATGTAAAATTGCGATTTTCATGAGAAATAATTTTTCGATTGCGCTCAAATTTCACAATAATATATTAATACATAAAAAAATTAAGGTTTTGTGAAAAAACCATTACAATCGGATAAAGCATGTAGGTGTTATAAGCCGAAGAATTTTTTTTAAAACCGAAAACAGCGAAAAATTGCGATTTTCAAGAGAAATAATTTTTAGATTACGCTTAAATTTCACACGCATATATTAATTCATAAAATAAGGTTCTGTAAAAAAATCATTGCAATCGAATAAAGCTGTGAGGTATAGGAAAATTATCCTGCTTGCCCGGCTAGGAATGTTCCCCCAAAATCTACCTAGTAAAATACTAGCTCATTAGTTCGCACAAGATTAAATTAGAATTAAAATTAACATGATCAACTTCACACTAAAATAGCAATTAACTGGAAATCAATTAATATCTCCACTTCAGATCCTACCTTTCCTTGTCTCGTGGATGGGAGTTGTCCCTTGACGCCTCAGCGTCTGCGCGCGCCGGAAACAATGCATCAGTTAGTTGAACAATGCCTGGTTCACTAATGAACATTTGTAAATGGTGATACAAATAATCACACTACCTACCTACCTATCTACGAGCTCGTTATTCCTAACTGTTGCGATTAAAACTAGACAGACATTTATAACATATTATGATGATTCATTTAAAGAAAAGAAAACATTTGTTAATTATAAAGAAAACTGTCTTATGACAGGTACTTATCCTTCTGCCGTTGGTTTGTAATCCGTTTTATTGTTGTTGATAGGACGATGAGATGATGTAATCAGATGTAATGTAAAAAAACAGTTGTGCTGGATTACTACCCTAACTTGTCAGAAAAAATCAGACGTTTACTTTCTCCATTTGGAATACGAACAGTTTTTCAATCTTCCAGAACTTTAAGAAGTTTATTAACAAAAACCAAGCCCATGAACGTATCACAATCATCGAAAAATGCAGTTTACTCAATTCCATGTCAGTGTGGTGCTATCTACATTGGAGAAACCAAGAGGCCTCTGGAAGTCAGGTTAAAGGAACATAAAAACAACGTTGCACAACACAAGGTATACTCCTCAAAACTAGCGGAGCACGTCTATGAATATCACCATTATGTGAACTGGCATGACGCTTCAATCATTCTACACGAAGCAAATTCGCATAGACGGAGGCTGAAGGAGGCTGCCTTGATGTCTGTGGCTGCTGATGTTATCAGTGCTCCCAGCATTGATTTCCCGGCGATTTGGAAAGAGTTTGTCCCCAAGCCATAGAACTATTGTGGGCATGATTGTGGAATAATTTTTATTTTTTATTTGAATATGTATTTTTTATTGAGATCAAGATGGCCGTGTTTGTTAGATGTGTCGACCTTGGCTGGGAGACGGAGTTTTATGTTTTGTTTGGTTTGTTGCCTTTTGAAGGGTACTGAAAGTACCCGAAATATTGCTTTACCTTTAATTTAATATATTAATTTAATAAAAGAACATGATGAGTCCAATTATTGTTTATACTAATTATGTAATCACGTGTTATATCGATGCACAATTCACTACTGTAATTGCAATCTTGATGCACAGGGAATATATTTGCTGCCTTGATGCGGTACGAAGCTGTATGGGAGGGCTTTTGTGTACACAGGTACTGCTGGTGTCGATCCTGGGCTGTCAGGACCCCACTCTGCTCACACGATTGGTCCCCCTTTAGACGAGTATCTCGTAGTTCAATTTGATATCCACATTAAATAGCATATGCTTGCCTATTTAATGTATAATTTACGTTGAAGATTCGATAGTCTTTAATTATTGACGATTTTATGAAATGATGATTATTTTAGTTGCTGTCCGTGGACGCGTGTTAATTATAATGACGATACAATTATGTACTGCACTCAAACTGTTGTGACAGTAGCACTTGGATTGATTGCCGTTGGCAATAGACGTTGAAAAGCTAATACAATTAATTTATATTCTCACTGAACATGGAACAGATGTAACAGTGACACTTGGATTAATTATCGTTGTAAAACTACACGTTAAAAAACTGATATAATTAGTATAGATTCTCCTCTAGACTCTCACACACTTATTACCAGACCTTCCGTAAATACCGGTACGGTAACTACTCCGAGTGTAGTACCTCTAAACGTTACGATCGCGACCACATGCTCTCAAGGTGGCACCCGTCAGAGCCTCCATGTTCGACTGCCCTGAGAATCTCTCCGTTTTACTAAAATCCAACCCTGGTCTCTCATGAACACAGTCATCGCCCCTCAGGTTCCACGGAACTGGCCAATTAAATACTCTGTCCTACTCAACTTGAGATCCTCCAACCCATAAGAAAAATGCGTGGACTTATGCCCTTTGTGAAGGAGTTAAGTTAACTCGACCCTTATTATAGCTTATTATAGGTCTAAAACTAGCTTCAACCTGCGTCGCATTGCAATACCACGAAGTGAGATTAAATCAGCAAAATAGGCCAACACTGCGCTTGACTGAACTAATCCCCTGGACTGAACGTCTCCAAGCCTGCCTAGCTACAAGGCAAGTCCTTTATCTAGACTCAGACTACTGTCTCCAGAGTACATCTCGCCCTTTCACTCGTTTCTTTGAAATCAATTATCTATGGTGAACTACGAGTTTGGTCGGCTGTTTCCCAGCAAAAATAAGCTTCGAGAGGCTTTTAAAACCTTGAACCTAGCCTTCGATGCATCTAGAAAAATCTCCAGTTGTGAAGATGTTCTTAACTAAATCAATATTAATTAGGATTAATATTGACTGCCAAGTGAATTGATGCTTTAATTAAATGGATGAAATTAGATGGCAATGGAATATTAATTACCAATTATAATTAAAGTTGACATGCAAATATTATTATGCAAATCTAGAAAAAATGAGTTGATATGCAAATTCTATATTGAAAATATGTATCTTCAATGGTTTGAAGTAGCCTACACCCCTTGACCTTGACAAAGCTTGTAGGTGTTATAAGTCGAAGACAATTTTTTTAAATCGAAAAAAATCGTAAAATAACGATTTTCATGAGAAATAATTTTTAGATGGCGCTCAAAAACGTGGCAGTTCTAAGTTCTGAGATTTCGAAGGTCTCTAGAAAATTTCATCGCAATTGAAGTATCGCTAAAAAAAAAGAAAAGAAAGAAAAAAAACATTCCGGATTTTTTTCCCCAGTGTAGTGAAATGGAATCTTCGCTTCGCTCGCTACGCTCATCCAATCAATTATACCAACGGGGGTGTTTCCCGAGGAATGAAATTGAGAAATAAATCAGAGTACTTTAAAAAGATCTCACACATTAAATTTGTTTAAAACATAATAGCTTTGAGTATAACTCAATGATAATAGTCATCGAACAATCATGGAAGTGTGTGTAACTTCCAATGAAAATTTTTAAAGTGGACTTAATATTATTTTATATGAAAAAGGTAAAAATTTAGCTAGTGCGTCACGCAAATGCAACATTTTTATAATAAAGCTCCTCAGCATATTAAAGCTCCCCGAACAAGGATGAATAATGACATTTAGTCCAAAAATATTTTGATCAGCGAAAACGTTCGTTGTTCCATCAATTTACATAGTGGTGCATACTGCGTTAAAAAAGTGAACTTTGTAGTAGATACTCCATTGTTAAGTTTAAGGGACGAATATCCATTCAACATTAAAGGGGTATTTAACCGCTAAACTCAAAAAATATATTTCATTCAGGCTAACTAGTAATGAATTTAGCAATTAACAGAAGAATTATTGGGGCCACCATGACCTCCCAAAATATTGACGTACTCTACAGTCTTTTCTGTAAAATTTCTATGTTTTGTTTTGTAATTTGGGCAAGTAGTTCGGTCAAAATATGCTGATTACAAAGATGGGGTGTGATTTTGGAATGCATATTTTTGCGTGTTTGAGGTTATATTTGGGCACAGTGTCAAGACACGATGTTATAAATGGGCATTTTAGATTGGTACTATGCTCTAATATCTATGTGGACCAAAAAAGAAGCAGGTTAAAGCCGATTTAAGAAATTTCCCAAAACACCAATTTTTGCAAATTTCTGGATCAAAAAAATTCAAAAATTCGTGTTAAATCACAGTTACAAGATATAATTTTTTAAACTGTCATTTTAGTGTAGTATTGTGCTATAGATCACGTGGTAAAAATAATTTTTGGGGTTTTTAGCCCCTTTAAGGCAGAAATTAATTTGTTTTTGTATTCTCCTGGACATTTTACGTTTTGGATATTATTCATCCTTGTTTCTGGGAGCTTTTCAAATAACTTAGAGCAACAAAGCCTGCAACAATGATAACTCGAGGCAAAGGACTTCAATACCTAGAATAAACAACACCTATAAAGGTAATCAAGGAAATTTCCAGTCAGAACAAAAACATAATTTTGATAAAATACGTCTTGAATTTATGTAAAGATAGCAATGAATGATAATTGGTCCAATGAGGTAAAGAGAAGAATAAATCACGCAATTGATTTTCATGCTGCAGCAACTGTAACTGTTAAACTTTTTACAATTACGTTTGAGGCGTAAATTTCTGAACAGGGAAAAACATTCAAAAAAAATTCGACCAATAAATCGCAAATCAAGTAAATCAAGTAAATCAAACAAATCAGGTCGTCCTGATGACACAATTAAAGAATGTGCTTTCTTGAAAACGGTGATGTAGGCTATGTACAGCAAAATTACGATGAGCTATTAACAGTAGGAGATTTAGTATAACATTTATGGAAATATGCCTCAAAAACACTGAGTGTGGATTGCGAAAATTTAGGACGGTACATAAGCTTGGCATTTCTTTTAGATTTAGATCTCATTGCATTTGATTGTGTGAGGTTTGGCTGATTTTTTATAAGTTTTTTGTTAAGTGTGGGATCTCATTACTTTTTTAAGTTCCATTACAAAATTATTTGTTTAAAATACAATAATTTTATCTAAGTCGATTTAATTGCTATGGTATTACTAATTACAAAAGAATGTAAAATGTCTAGTGGTCCAAAGACTTGTTTTTTGTAAACAATATAGATCATAGTCAAGTAACTATAGTTACTTGTTGATTATATTCTTGTAAAAGGTTTAGGCCTATACTAAAACCTTTTATTTGAAAGCCTTTCAGAAAACTTTTTTGACTTTTTCTTTCAAACTACACCACAATAGCCTTAATGTTAATGTAAAACATGGACGTCGTATTCCAATCCATTTGGCCAGAGTTGCTGGCCAATTGAAACTGACGAATAAGTAAGTAGCCTGTAGTAGTATAGTAACCAGTAGTAGTTTTGAGCATGTTTCAAGTCATTTTTTCACCAAGAAGGAATGATCGTACCCCAACCAAATTTGGCATGTGTTGTTGATAGTTTTTAAGTTCACATCACGTTTCATGACGGCTGGGTGACACCTCGAAATCACCCTAACTTTGCTTGTTGTATAAGGTGCCAGAGTGTGTAGCACAGCGCGGCTTGGCTGCGGCGCCCTAACGCACACCTAGCTATGCAAGGTAAATAACGGTATTCCTATGTTTGCGAGTTTAAAATTTGAAATACCCAACGTGGTTGGTGTTAAAGGGGTATTTTACCGCTAAACTCAAAAAATATATTTCATTCAGGCTAACTAGTAATGAATTTAGCAATAAACAGAAAAATTATTGGGGCCACCATGACCTCCCAAAAAATTGTCAAACATGACATTTTTCGAGCTAGGTCCCATCGGCAAAAATCTCCCATAAGAAATAACATGGGGACGATCTTTATGCCCCGTGACCTTGGAGGATTTTGATCCAAAAAAATATTGGCCATTATTGACGTACTCGACAGCCTTTTCTGTAAATTCTCTATATTTTGTTTTGTAATTTGGGAAAGTAGTTCGGTCAAAATATGCTGATTACCAAGATGGGGTGTTATTTTGGAATGCATATGTTTGCGTGTTTGAGGGTATATTTGGACACAGTTTAAAGACACGATGTTATAAAGGGGCATTTTAGATTGGTACTATGCTCTAGTATCTATGTGGACCAAAAAAGAAGCAGGATAAAGCCGATTTTAGAAATTTCTCAAAACACCAATAATTTTCGCAAATTTCTGGATCAAAAAAATTCAATAATTCGTGTTAAATCACAGTAACAAGATAAAAAAATTTAAAGTGTCATTTTAGTGTAGTATTGTGCTATAGATCACGTGGTAAAAAATAATTTTTTGGGTTTCTAGCCCCTTTAAGGGAATTCAGAAATTCCCCTAACACCAACAACGCCCCTAGGTTTAAATACCCAACGGAACGGTGTTGGTGTTAGGGGAATTCAGAAATTCTTCTTCTTCTTTCACCCCGTGTAGCATGTTCTTCATAGACAGGTTTGAATGTTGGTGTTAGGAGAAAAAAAAGGTCGTTGAGCTTAGGGGAATTGGCAGTCGGGGAAGTCACCCTTTTATCAAAACCAATAAGCGTAGTATTACGTATTAGTTTCCACTGACAAGGTTCTGTCTGATTTTGTTTACAAATTGCGGAAATGTTTTTTATTATTTTTATGAGGATTTGCTTTCAACCATTGACAAGAACGCATCATATTCTGGGAACATCACAAGGCTGAGTTGAAAAGCTTCGCATTATTAGCATAGACAACACAAAGTATGTGATTTTTGTGAACCCCTGTGGATGTATAACCACAACTCATTCGCCTGAACGATGTATTTGACTCCAACACTAGTAAAAGTAAAACTATTCGAACATTAGAAGACAATATTTTAAGTCAACATTCTCTCCCCAGTCCCCACATGAATAAACATCAAACTCAAAAATATTATGTGCTCTGTGATATACATGAAATTAGGTTTTCACTCATAAATGTCCTTTCAAATTATCATACAAAATACACATAATGTTTTAGTGCGGACTTGTGGGAACTTATGATTTCCCGTTTCCGTGGAATTGAAGGTGAATTGAGGTGAACGCTGAACGCACACTCGAAGATGGATGTATATCAATGGTCCGTGGTCGGACAGAAAACTACATTTCTCGTGCACTGTCTTCTAATGGTATTTTACCCATTTCACCTAGCCTCATTTCCATTTTCCGAACCAATCGCGGTTGTGTCATTCCATCACCTTCGGGTCCAACGCTACCCATCGAAAAATAACATTCATCCCTTTTCAACATATTGTCTCCTTTGTTGATCGCGATACGTTTTGGTTTCCATTCATAGTTTCTTGTATTCGGCTGCCAATTATCTCAGGAAAAACCCCTTTCCATATTTTGTAGTTCCGAATTCTTTTAGCCACCCTATTGGCTGAATCTTCAAAACTCGGATTGTGGTTGGTCAACGAGGTTTACAACTCCACGTGGAGTAATTTACTTCCCAGAATTCATACTATTATTTGTCACACAAAAAGACACTCGTCGGAGGACTTCTAGATCTTCATGGGTACCGTGTTTTTTTCATTTTCTATCACATGTATAATTTTGATTATAAATTTCATTATTTTCTCTTTTAGGTTGTCGCACATGCACTTGGCTTCGTGTACAAGTTATAGAAAGAATTCTGATGCTTAGTACACATTTAAAAATAAGTATATATATGGCATTCTCGAATCATTCCAATTGTATTTGTAATAAAGATGCGAAAAGTTAACGGGATCCTGATGCAAATGTGTAATCACTCATATCAATACGTTAATCAAATCAAATCTCGTTGTTTAAAAAAATACAATGTATAAATTACAAATAGTGTGTATTATAGCCCCCAATGGGACAAGTTTGTGTCTCATTACAAGTGTAGGCCTAACGTGTATATTACAAAAAATATTTCCAAATATAAATGCTGTAGAAATCAATATTTTGTCAATTAGCAAACGAAAAGTTTTCAACAATTTTAGATTCGTTGTGATTGTGAGGTAGACAAAACTGAGAAGGAAGTCGTGTGTGTGTGACAACTGACAACGATGGTAAACTAAATTAGTGTGTTGTAAAGTTTCGCACACAAAAGAGATATTTATAATGGCCGGACCTTTTCTTCAGAATCTGTACTTCAATACCTAGCCTATAGAAGAAGACCCTTTTTTGCTCTAAACCCCCACCCCGCCCCCCGCCACAGCAACCCCTGAAGAGAGGCAGCCTTCCATTCACAGACGTCTGAGAAAAATTGTTGCCTACCTTTACGGGGTACTTTCAACCCAACCACATTCAAACGCCCGCGTAGTTTTGACCAGTGGCGCCCAACTAGCGGATTTGCTTGGTAATAGACGACCATAGATAGTCACGTTAAGACATGTAAAAATTAATATATCATGAATGAGAAAACAAAAAAATTGTTTAATTGTTTAAAACAGTAGATACTTTATCATTGTAACATAAACTTGGTGAATGTTTACGAAGAAACATTCATGGATTCGATAAAAGCTATTCAAATAGATTTCCTCCCACATGAATTACCTACACAATGATGAATAAAAATGCTAATTACTGATAAATGAAAGTTGTAAGGTGCAAAACTCATTTTAAACTAAATTACCTGCCTAATACATAAATAAAATGTTTATTTTTCATCCATATTAATAACGAAACATAAGTAATTAAATGTTATCTAATAAAATATATGAATTTTCTTACTTCCGGCTTGATATTTACTTCTCTGTGTGGTATTCACCAAGATGAAAACTATACAAGGTGAGTTATGTGTTTCAATTCCTTTAAATTGATGTCTGATACATATACTATTTATAATTATGAAAGTACCAAATCGCCTGCAACGGGTCAAAGCCCCGGTTAAAGCCCACGAGTGTTAATCAAAACATTCGGCTATATTCAAACTTTAAATGTGTTGAACGAGGCCTAGGTAATGGGTATGTCACGGACGTTTCGTCACCATCTAAAGCCCCGGGTAGAAGTATCCAAACTGATTTGAAGCCTTTGCATAGTGATAATGCAACACGCACTGACTTTGATTGTGTGTTTCTTGTTTTTTAGTTGTGGGTTCATGTATTTTTAATATGCTTTGCGGCATTGTAATCGCGAATTTACTTTGATTGCATGTGTATGTTACGTTCCACGGGCGTAGCGTATTGTAGTGCGCCCGGCGCCGCCAGCACAACTTGCAACAATCACGAGTGGCTACGAAATTGTGTGGCCAGCGCGCATGCGAGTGTGGCTGGTAATGTGGCGCATCCCTTGGCGGTGACGTCACCACGGTAATAGCCGAGACATAGGCGAGACCAGCCGAATGTAAAGTGTAGTGGGCTATCCCCGCGGGGCTATGGTCGGTGACGTCACTCCGAACGCTTGGCCGCTGCGCGCGCAACCTCAGGCGGTGACGTCACTTGGTGATAGCCCAGGCCGTGGCCCAGGGGCTCTATGGAAAGTGAGCGAACATTTAAGTGCGCGAACGTTCTAGTGAGCGAAAAGCGCACTAGAACATTCGTGCACTTAAATATTCGCTCACTGTCTATTCGCGCATGAGACTATTCGCTCATTGGATTTTTCGCGCACTAGACTACTGTCGCTCTGAAGCATTCGCTCACTGGAACATTCGCGCACTAGATCATTTGCTAAAGCACAAACCATTCGCTCACTTAGCAATTCGCGCATTAGATTATTCGCGCACTGAAGCATTCGCTCATTGAAACTTTCGCGCACTAGACTATTCCCGGGAATGGCTTTCGCTCACTAGATCTTTCGCGCACTAGAACAGTAGCGCACTGTCGTTTCGCGCACCAGACTATTCGCGCACTAGACTATTCGCTCACTTTCCCGTTTCAGTTTATAAAATGCTAAACAGCTTCTACTATCAGACGTAAAAACGTTGCCTTTTATCTTCGAAATAGAGAACGCCTGCGATGTAGGCAACCATACTTACTCGAAAGAAAAGCAGTGCACTGTATTTTAGGGGCGGACATAGCGTGATATTTACTTCAATTCAATAAGTGACATTCGATACTTAAAATCGCAAATCGAAAAATAGAATGAAATGTAGTGTGTTTAAGAGAGTATAGGACATGCGTTTTAGACAAATTGCTGTTCGCTCGGCCAACTGACACCACAGGTGTCTGAAATTTTGAAGATATTTCACAAATGTGGAATTATAGGGCTCTGCGGTAACACATTTTTAAATTTTGTTTTTAAATAATTTATAAAAATTAAATTAGTTTTCAGGATTTTTGATTTTGTTAAAAACTTCAAAATTGACCATATTCGTGATTTTTTCCTGATTGATTAAGTCAAAATTTGGAAAATCTATGACCACAGGGCTGTCTATGTTTGCTTTATTGACAACTTTGCAAAGTTTTATATACGTCGGATGCATCTTGGCCGAGCGAATAGCTATTTGCTAACAGCCAAATGTGTCCCATTCCGTACATAAAAAGTACCCACAATAGTTTCGCTACGAACATAAATTGATGATAATAAATAATCCAACCAAAATAAAATTTATGAATAAAAAAAAAAAACACTTTAGACCTTGTGGATAAATGAATGCTTACGCTGTGGGAAGTGCAAATATGACGTCAAACCGTTTTGTGAATTACCCACACATTATATTATTGCTACGATCATAAATTGATGATTATAAATAATCCAATCAAAATAAACTGTTTGAAGTGTGTAAAAACACAATCGACTTGTTGATGAATGAATGCTTACGTTATGGGAAGTGTAAATGTGATATCAAACCCTTTTTTTAATACCCACACATAATATTATTGCTACGAACACAAATTGATGATAATAAATAATCCATTTAAAAGCAATGTGTACATAACACAATCGACATATGGATGAATCATGCTGTCGGAAGTGGAAATGACATAAAAACATTTTTGTATAACCCACACATTTATTATTTAAATTGAATTATATCACGAGCTACAAATTACATTTTCTTATAAATCTATTCAATTAACTTAGCAGGATAAATTAACAAATAATGAACGTCAATCAAACAAAAGGTTCCCAAATGAAAGGTTTTGGTACTCTTTATATCAATGAAAAGTGTATGGTAAAAAATTGAATGAAAAACAGCGTTGTGTACGACTGGATGAAGTTCGAAATAACAATCAACTTAGGACGAGAACATCACGATTCTAGCAGAAATCGTGATATTTTAAAAGTATAATTACCCATTTTTTGGTTGAAAAAGATAATTATTTGTTTGGTGCATACTCAGAAAGCTGATGCCTGCCTGTCCCTATTAAAAAAAATCATTTTGGTCATTAAAAATTCGTAAATATCGACCAAAAATTGTCATTTTTATTGAATTTGAGGGCTCACTAGAAACAATAGCTGTGACTTATTTGTCAAAGGCAAAGGCAACTTCAATTTTTATGCAGATATTTCAAAAGGTACGAAAGTACCTTTCGAAATATATATTAATTTATATTACGCTGAGCATCCAAACAAAAGCCTCGTATGCTTTACAGACCGGTAATTAATATCCACTGATCAATTCCAATAACATCTGTTGAATAAAATAAGTCCGCGTCGAAATATAAACTTTCAACGAGTGGGCAGTGAACATTATTGATTTTTAAAATTTAAAATTCGTATTATTTTTAGGAATTAAGGGCTCTCGACTTTCCTGAAATAGCAACGATATACACTAAAAGTATAGTTATGCCCGTTTTCAGGCGTATTTATAATGTTCAGCTAAAGCAATATCTAATTAGGGCGAGGAATAGAGGATTTTGTTCAAACTAGCTAGATGTTAGTGCCCCTTGTTGGCTGGCAACTAGTACGACGTTTGTGAATGGAGGGTTGTGTTCCTCAGGGGCACAGAGTAATGCAGGCAGCTGGTAGCCTGGTGGTGGGTTGAGTTTGAAGGCAAGGAATCTGAAGGACGAGCCCTATTGTAAATAACTCTTTTGTACACACGGCACAGCTATAAATAACATACACTTATATTTACAGCAAACTGTCATACTACTACCTCCGTTATGCTTCAAATATCGGTCAGCCTCACCCGAAAAGATTTGAAAATTACTCACACGTTTATTATCTAGAGCACATAATTTTATATTGAAGGGATATTCACCAGCTAAACTAAAAAAACAAACAAAAAACGGGCCATCTAGTTATGAATTAAGAAAGTAACAGAAAAAGTTATTGGGTCCACCATGTCCCGAAAAAATTGTCAAACTTGGTAATTTTTTTGCTATAGGTCCATCCAATCGGCAAAAATCTCTCATAAAAAATAACATGGGGACGATCTTTATGCCCCGTGAATTCGATCAAAAAACATATTGGCCATTATTGATGTACTCGACAGTTTTTCTGTAAATCCGCTGTTTTTTTTGTTTTTTTTGTAATTTGTGCAAGTAGTTCGGTCAAAATATGCTGATTTTCCAAGATAATGTGTGATTTTTGAATGCACATTTTTGCATTGTTTTGTGTATATTTGTGCACAGTTTCAAGACACAATGTTATAAAGTCCTATTTTAGATTGTTACGATGCTCTCATATCTATGTGAAACAAAAAATAAGCAGGTTAATGACGATTTAAGAGATTCCTTAAAACGCCAAACTTTTGCAAATTTCAGGATCAAACAAATTAAATAACTCGTGTAAAATCACAGTTACAAGATAAAAGTTTTTAAACGGTCATTTTATTGTAGTATTGTGCTATAGTTAATGCGGTAAAAAACAATTTTGAGGGGTTGTATCCCCTTTGAGATAATTAAGCGAGCTAAGCGAGCGTTACCATTTGACTCTGCCGGAAAAATTAGTCACTGTTTTTTTTTTTTTTTTTTGTTTTGTTTTGTTTTTTTTTTGTTTGTATGTCTCGCCATAAAGTTCGAACGGAGGCTCGGATCGAGTCGAAATTTTGACCATCCGCAAGCTTCGTTCTCGATTGAATGCCATTGGTTTTGTGGCAAAATCGTTCAAAAAGTTAAAAAGTTACATTAAAGTTAATCGAAAGTTTTTTTTTCAAACTAAACGGCGACAAAATCTGAGAAAGCCAAATCATTTAGAATGTCCGTCCGGTCACGAATATGTTAATTTTATTTTGATCCGATAAGTAGTGTAGATGGAAATTACATTATAACAAAAGTAACGTTGCCATGACAACGAAAAGACGCGCGAAGTTTCTAATGCACTGCCACCTAGAAGTAATCAAAATACTTTCGAGGAAGCAGTCTATTATTTGTCAACAAAGAGTTTAATTAAATAGTTTTCCCAAGGAGTCAAGGTCCTCTAGATGGCGGTGGATGCAATGTGGGTCTAGCAATAGCACGTGCTCGCTTATCAACGCGTCCAACAGAGCGTTTCCTAGTTAAGCGAGCGAAGCGAACGTTTCCATTTGACTCTGCCGGAAAAATTAGTCACTGTTTTTTTTTTTTTTTTTTTTTTTTTTTTGTTTGTTTGTTTGTTTTTTTTTTTTTTTTATGTCTCGCCATAACGTTCGAACGGAGGCTCGGATCGAGTTGAAAGTTTGACCATCCACAAGCGTCGTTCTCGATTAAATGCCATTAGTTTTGTGGCAAAATC
The DNA here is from genome assembly GCA_024449915.1 of Sweltsa coloradensis. NCBI lineage: Eukaryota > Metazoa > Arthropoda > Insecta > Plecoptera > Chloroperlidae > Sweltsa > Sweltsa coloradensis. Next base: position 52,771 of record JAMZAV010003720.1, on the reverse strand, counting down.
GTTCAAAAAGTTGAAAAGTTACATTAAAGTTAATCGAAAGTTTTTTTTTCAAACTAAACGGCGACAAAATTCTGAGATTGCCAAATCATTTAGAATGTCCGTCCGGTCACGAATATGTTAATTTTATTTTGATCCGATAAGTAGTGTAGATGGAAATTACATTATAACAAAAGTAACGTTGCCATGACAACGAAAAGACTCGCGAAGTTTCTAATGCACTGCCACCTAGAAGTAATCAAAATACTTTCGAGGAAGCAGTCTATTATTTGTCACCAAAGAGTTTAAATATTTTTCCCAATGAGTCAAGGTCCTCTAGATGGCGGTGGATTTTATCCACAAAGTAAAGATTTACATACGGGTTTACCCAAATACCTTGGCAATAATAAATAATATCGGAAACATGGCCCTGTGGAGAGCGAACGTCGCAAATTTTAAAAATTTAAAAAAATGTGCATTGTGGGTCTAGCTATAGCACGTGCTCGCTTATCAACGCGTCCAACTGAGCGTTTCCTAGTAGTATTTCCGCATCAGGAACGATAGTGTAGATGCTATAAACATTATATTTAATTTCAGATTTATTCACAGATTCGACAAAAAAAGAATATACCATCTCCTGAGAGAGAGGGATAGAATAACTAGCGCAGTAATTATAATAATAATAGAAATAGTAATACAGTAAAATATTTAAGAGAACAATTAATAACAATAGATAACAATAATAAATGAGATATAATAATAATAATAATAATAAAATTCTCCCCATCTGGAGGTAAAATTTGTACCGGCGCACACGCTGCCTCAAATAAATGAATAATGCCCCCCCCCCCCCCCCCCAACAATGGCACTACTTCCTCGACACTCAACGTGGGTGCTCGATTTCTGCATCGGTGTGTCTGTCTCCCAACTGCCAATACCGTCGTAACATTTGTGGGGCAAGGGGGAAGAAGGAGAGAAGAGAAGAAGAAGGAGGAAGAGAAGAGGAAGAGAGAGGAAGAGGAAGAGGAAGAGGAAAGAGGAAGAGGAAGAGAAAGAGAGAGGAAGAGGAAGAGGAAGAGGAAGAGGAAGAGGAAGAGGAAAGAGGAAGAGGAAGAGGAAGAGGAAGAGGAAGAGGAAGAGGAAGAGGAAGGGAGAAGAAGAAGAAGGAAGAAGGAAGAAGAAGAAGAAGAAGATGCATCTAGGAAGGAAAATTTTGGAAACGCACACTCTGACACAGATATGAATAATCAATAACTAGGAAGCTTCCCAAACGCTTTTTCAGGCGCGTTGTTGGATGAGTAAATTTTTTTAAATCGAAAAAAGCGTAAAATTGCGATTTTCGCAAAAAATAATTTTTCGATTACGCTCAAATTTTACAGGAATATATTAATTCATTATATTAAGGTTCTGTGAAAAAATCATTTCAATCGGATAAAGCATGTTAGTCGAAGAAATTTAAAAAATGTAAAAAAATCGTAAAATTGAGATTTTCATGAGAAATAATTTTTCGATTTCGCTCAAATTTCACACGAATATATAAATTTATAAAATAAAGATTCTGTGAAAAAATAATTACAATCGAATAAAGCATGTAGGTGTTATAAGTCGAAGAAATATTTAAAAAAATCGAAAAAAATCGTAAAATTTCGATTTTCATAAGATTTTTTTTTATTGTGCTCAAAAACGTGGCAGTTCTTAGTTTAGAGATTTCGAACGCCTCCACAAAATTTAATCGAAATTGGAGTATCGGTTTAGCCGGAATCGTGTGGAATAGACAAAAATACAGAAAAAAAGAAGAAAAAAAACATTCCGGATTTTTTTCTCCCGTGTAGTGAAATGGAATCTTCGCTTCGCTCGCTACGCTCATCCAATCAATATCCGTCATATCAATCGACCAATCAAATTTATCATATCGCGCTCATTTTGATTACGGTGCATTGTTTAATTTTTGGATTCATGAAAAGTACTTGTGATACGGACTTCTCTAATATTTTTAACCTTACAGCGTAGACTATATATAATTATTATATAACTCATTCTCGATTATGCCACTGTTGTCTGGTCACCTCACCATACTACTCACATTCAAAAACTTGAGCGTTTGCACCAGAATTTTTTAAAGGGGTTTTTCTCAAGAAAAACGACTACCACAGAAAAAAATTATACCAGTTTTTTTGGGTGTTGAGAACCCCTTTTTCTTACTTTTGAACCCAAAAAGCGAAAAATGATTTGACATTGTTACTTTAAACAAAAGTTTTTCCTTGTGCCCTTATTGCCCTAAACGTACTAGAAACAATCTATTAAATTACAGCCGGGGCCCCAATATGTAAAATTCAAGAGGTCTAAGATCCCTCCTTCGCCGACATTGGGGGGGGGGCGGGGTCAACTCTTGCTATGTTTTTATATCCCCCTGTAAATTTGCTTTTATCGATCGAGGGGAAGTTTCAAACCCGCTTTTAAAACTGTTTAAAGGGGCTGAAAACCCCAAAAATTATTTTTTACCTGGGAAATCTATGGGGAACAATACTACACAAAATGACCTTTAAAAAAAATTAATTTTGTAACTGTGTTTTAACCCCGATTTTTAAAATTTTTTTGATCCAGTTTTTGGGCAAAAATTTGGGTTTTTTTTTGGAAAATTTCCAAAATGGGGTTTTTAAACCCTGTTTTTTTTTGGCCCACAAAAATCCCAAAGACCCTATTACCAATCTAAAATCCCCCTTTATAACATCGTGTCTTGAAACTGTGAAAAATTTAAAACCCTAAAACAGGGAAAAAAATATGCATTCCAAAATCACAACCCCATCTTGGAAATCGCATTTTTTGGAACCAACACTTCCCAAAAATTTTACAAAACAAAATAAAAGGAGAATTTACAAAAAAGGCTGTCAAAGTACGTCAATAATGACTAAAATATTTTTTTGGATAAAAATCCTAAGGGTTCACGGGCATAAAAGATCGCCCCCTGTTATTTTTTAAAGGGGAAATTTTTTTCCCGGGGAGGGGACCTATTTTAAAAATGTCTGTTTTAAAAATTTTTTTTGGGAGGTCATGGGGCCCCCAATATTTTTCTGTTATTTGCTAAATTCATTACTGTTAGCCGAATGAAAATATTTTTTGATTTTGGGCGTTTAAATACCCCTTTTAAAAGTTTTATTGAAATGAGCTTTAAAAAAAACTTATTTTTTTTAAAATAATTATTTAGAAATTTATTTTTTTTGTTTAATATGCTCCCCAAATTTTGGGTTTCAGATAATGTGGGGCTCGTTGGTTTTGGGGTTTAGCGTTTTCTGTTTCCCAAATGCAAAATTTTCCCGGGGTTTTCGATTTCCGTAAAAATCAGAATTTTTTTAACTTCTGTTTTGGATTTAAAGTCCATTTTCCCGGGGCTTAGGAGTTTGTAAATGGTGATTTTGGTGCCGTCCTGCAACGAAGCACATAATAAATTCAGAGTTTTCTAAATCGGCCTTTTTAAAATTCGGGCGTTGATCCGCGGGTGTTCGCACTGTCCATACCACTGATTGCTATTTTTTCTTTTAAAAAAATATCGATTTTTGGGTTTGGGGTTTATCCTCACAATGTCGATTGCGTGGGGGCCTAAAAGGGTTGGCTTGGTCCCCTTTGATTTACTGTCCCCCACTAAAAATCATTATTGGCCCTATAACTGAGTGGGTAGACTCTAAATACTTTTTTTTTTTAAATTTTTAAAATTTTAAAATTTTTGACTAGTTTTCAAACAACCCCACTGAAAACCCCATAGATGGGCTTTATTTCTGAATACTATCGAGCTATAAAAAAAGGGGGGCGGAGAATATCATTTTTTACATTGGTAAAAAGTTTTTTAATTCTGTATCCCTTGGTTAAGCTTAAACTGGGTGGGTTTTTATTTTACGCCGTCTTTTGAGGGTTTTTAAGCTAAATTGTTTTTGTTTTTTGTTAACATGATTTTATAGTTTTCTAATATGTTGTAAGTAAATAATTAAATTTTTGGTACTTGTTTATTAACGTGACCCCCCTAAATTTTTTGGTTTTTTGGGCCCCCCACCCGTCGTTTTTTTTACTTTTTTTCTGTTTACAATAAATAACTACAACTTGCGGGAGTTGAATATGACTCTGACATGAACTTGACTCACAACAGTACAGTCCATTGGAACGCGTGGGCCCAGGGGCCCTAAATGAGACACCCAATCGCCGTCCCGCTGCCTTTGACGTTAACGGACCCCAAAATGAACCTTAAAAACCTTTTTAACGTCGCTATTTTAAACGAAAGTATTTTTTTTTTTTCCTTTGAAGTCCTTTATATTTAAAAAACGACTTTTAAAGGGTTTTTTTGTATTGAGTATTTTTGGCGTGGCCCGTGTCACTCCGGGCGAAAAGTAGGGGCCCCCGGGGAAAGGAAATTTTTTCCCGAGGCTTTGTTCAAAATAATTGTGTTTTCCGGGACCCCCTTTAAAAACTCAGTTTGGAGTAGATGTAGAAAGTTATGTTTGGTCTAATAAAATGTTTTTTAATGAATTTTTACATTTTTTAAAGGGGTCCCCCTGCCAAAAGTATGTAGCCGGAAAGGATGTTTTCAGGCTTCGTTCGAAAAAATTTGTTTTTTCCCTTTCCCTCCCGAAACTCAGAGGGATAAATGTAGTAGTTGTGATTGCCCTAATGACTGTTTTCACTGAATTTTTACATTTTTTGTGGGGGCCCCGTTAATAAACCAATTTCCCGGGATTTTTTATCTTTTGGCTTGATTTTTCTAATACAAAAAATAAAATGCACGACATTTCATAGTTGTTATGGTAATCGGACCACAGGAACGATCGGGAAAAGTGAGAGAATCTGATTCGAGATTTTTGGGGGATCGACAGCCGCCACCAAAAAGTCATTTGGGCGATTGTTTTGGGGATTGAGTTCTCAAATACCCCTGCAAAATTCTCTAAAACTACAAAACACACCATTAACTTTTTTTAGCCCCAAAATGAAAAATTGTTTTTGAGGAAACCCTTCACAGACTAATACATTATTTTAAAAAAGGCCCTTCCATTTTTCGGGGGGGAAAAAATTTAAAAAATGCATGTAAAAAACCATCGGGAAAGTGATAAGAAAAAAAAATTTAAAAATTTTAATTCAAAGATTGAATATTCTCATACTCTATTTAGCAGGGGGGGCAAAAATTTTTTACATTAAAAACACTTATTAAAAAAACTATATTTTTTTTTTTAAAACCCCATAAAACAAAATTTGGGGAAAATTTTTGTACTTCTGCCGTACAAAACATTTTTTAATATAAAAACATGTCAAAATCAACAAAAAGCCCTTTCTTGGGGATAATGGGGGTTGAAATATTTTAAACGGTGTGCCCGACAAATGCAGTCTGGGGTTTCCCCACTAATCCTTCCTCAAAACCTTCGCCAGTGGTTCCGACAACATTCCATACCCCTCTTGCCTTAGCGGTTTACTAAATGGACACAACACACCCCTTTAAATTTCCCATTTTGGCACATGGAAAAGGTTCAATATTTTGAGAAATGGGGAAAAATAAAAAATGTAATTTTATTAAAGGGTAATGTAATGGGATGTCTCATTCACCCTTTCCCAAAAATTGAATTAAAATGGGGGGACCGGCGTTTTTTTTATGTCAAATTTCGGGGATTGTCTTGTAAATCTATTGAAAAACTGACTGAAAACACGAGGGAATTTCTCAAATTTAAACATCATTGTAGGTAGAAACCTGATGCTTTACCAAACGCCTTTAAAAAAAAAAAAAAACCTGCCATTTTAATCCCAACACAAATACGGGCAGAAAAAACTAAAATTTTGAATTTTTTAAAAAAAAACCCGAATTGACGTAAAAGTAAATCAATGTTTTCTTTCTACTGCAAGAAAAACTTGAATCTATCTCCATGAAATCAAAAAATTGTGAGTGAATGTTAAAAAAATGTTTACTGCTAAAATCCCTACAATTTACGTTTGAAAGGGGGGTGCACTGCACGTGTGTATACTTTTTATCTAATCCAATTTTTTGCCATGTTTATTCTTAAAGTTTAACCAGCAACTCTATCTGAAAGTGCTCAAAATAGATCAAAAAAAACCCTCTAAAAAATTTGTTTGGCTTAAAAATTACTTGCAAAATATTTAAAATCAAAATTTTGGGTTTAAAACCACTGCAATCTAGATGCACAAAAAATGATAATTTTTTTACTTCGATAGAAATTTTCCCAAAATAATATATTAAATTTTAATTTAAGAGGCGTCGCTGAGGCGGGCGCGGAAAACGATTTTACCCCTCGTTTTTCTATTTTTTCCGGGGTAATGATTTATAACCCCGTTTTTAAAATTTCCCACATTTACGTTAATAAAAAATTTAAATCATTCTATACTAATTCAGTACGCGTATTGTTTAAATTAATTAATTGATTTTTAAAATTTAATTTAAATTGTTTTTGAATAAAAAATTTAATTAAATAAACCAAAAATTTACTCCATTTTGGTAAAATTCGGGAATTTACCAAGTGAAAACGGTTTTTTAAAAACCCTAAAATTTTGCTTTACGGGTTTCCCAACGTTTAAATAAATTGTGAACGCTTAAGTTAATTTTTTTTCAGGGGAAGATAAAGGGTTTTGGGTGGGATTTCCAGAATTGAATTGTTTTTTTGGTTTTCCCCAATTTCCACGTTTTGGACGTTGTCACGCCATGGTTTTTTTAAAGCTTTTTTTGAAAAAAACCGATTGCGGTATCAATAAAAAAATTTAACACCCTTTGAAAAATTTGGCAATGATATTACCAACCTTCCCCCCGAGGGGGTTTTTTGGTTTAACTTAGTACAAAATAGTGAGAAATTTGTAAAGTTTTTTAAATATCGAATAAAGGTCTTAGCTTTTAGAACACATTTCGGGTGTGAAATTTGTAGACCGCGTACAAAATTATTATTTTTTAAAATGAAATAAAAGAAAACCATTTAATTTTTCGTTGGGGATTGAAACCCCATTTTTTTCAAAAACTGTTAGTGTAACAAAACAAATTGTAATACTGGGAAATTTTTCAAAAAAGGCGTAAATCCTTTAAAAATTATTTTTAAAAAGAACAAATTTAAATTTGTTGATCGTATTTCAATTTATTGAAACCTTTGGGTATCCCTTTCTTCTACTGGTATCGGGATAAATTTTTGGGGTCTGGTTGAAAATTTTTTTGGGTTGCTGGTCCATTTGGGGGGGGGGGGGATCATTCAATTTTTCGGTAACAGATAAATATTATTTTTTTTTTGGGTTTTTTAAAGGGTTATTTTTTTTTAACTAATATTTTTTTTAAATTTTTTTAACTCTACCCTATTCGGGTTAAAAAACTTATTTACATAAATGTAGTCAACAATGAAATATGGTTTAAATTTAAAATTTGAAATAGTAATAAATATTTAATAAAATATAGGGATCAAATGGGGAATATTTTTCAAATCAGAAAACCACAAATCACGAATGTTCTGCATTTTTTGTGGTCAAATTTTTGGGAACCCTTTAGAAAAATAAAACTCAGTTAAAAATTTATTATGTGCTGGTCAAACCCAACCCAAAGTTTTTCTAAAAATAAAATTAGTTTGTATGGGCAATTGTCTTACAAATTTACCCGTTTTCGGTTCAAATTTCAAAACTTCATCATATACATACTAACTTATTCATAACTTTTTCCCTAATCAAAAATTGGGGGGGGGGGATAAATAAACTAGCAATGGTATATTATACTTTTATATGTTGAAAAAAACGAAAAAATAAAAAAATAAAATAAAATAAATCGTATTTAGAGTCTCCCCCCCTCATTGTATAAAGACTACTATAACCAGCACCTGATTAATTTTGAAAAAAAAAAAAAGGGTTAATTAAAAATTGAGTAGCAAAAAATAGGTAGGTTAATAAAGTTTTAAAAGGGTTTTCAATCCACATTAAAAGAATGTCCCAAATTCAACTGCAAATAAAACCTTTTTAAAAAAATTAAAATTTGTTGACTTATACAAAGGGGAAAGGATAGTTATAATAATTTTTTTGTGTATAATGTAAATAATATAATTTCAAAACTAAATAAATTTTTAAATTTTTTCAATTAAAAAAATTGTCCCTTTTTATTTGGGCGAAGGGAAGTTAGCGTAAACTCATTTTCGTTTCCCCCAGGTAAAGTTTGGGGGGCTGGGTCCAACAGGGGGGGGGGTTTTTTTTTGGTTTTTGGGGGGAATGTGGTGATATTTCTGTTTTAAAGGTATCTTTTTCGCGCACTAAAGCTTTTCCGGGGCACTTGACTATTCGCTCACTTAAAAACCATTCAAATCGCCAGGCTATTCGCGCACTAACCATTCGCGCACTAAAGCATTCCAAATCTGAACTTTCGCCACTGGAACACTTGAACAAAGGGTTTTTCGCTCAGTTCATTTTCGCTCACTCGAATATTCGCGCATTATACTTTTGGGGGCCAGCAGGCTATTCGCTCCCCTAGGCTTTCGCGCACTAGACTATTCGCTCACTAAAGGGCTTTCCCGCTCTCTTGGGAACATTCCGCACTCAACATTTTGGCCCGAGGGGTTTTTTCGCTTCAGTAAAAATTTCGCTAAAATAACTTTCGCGCACTTGAGTATTCGCTCACTAGACTTTCCCGCGCACCAAAAGCATTCGCAAACTTAAATTTTCGCTCACTAAAAATTTTTTCCCGGCCCAGGCATAGGAAAAATTTTTGCGTCCCTTTTTAACCAAACGCTCAAACTAGGGGTAAGGTGTTTGTTTGACACGCAAATCTTAGTATTAAGGTCACATTTCCAACATCGGGGTTGTTGTTTTTTGGGCCCTTTGGGCCCGTCTTCAAAAAGTGTATTCGTGGGGTAGTTTTTGTGTTGTGCCCGGCGCCGGCCGGGAAACTGGCCGAAATACATATTTGGACCACCCAACCTGCGCGGAGATTTTTGGTTTTGGTAACTTTTTTATTCTGACGGTATCTAAACAAATCACGGACGATTGCCAGGGGGACAATTTCCCGGGGGGTCTTTTTTTGGGGGGGCTAGGCCCAATTTGCCGGGGCAAGTGTATGAGGTCCGGGGGGGCTGGGACAACTTGCCAGGCTAAAATTGCCGCCCAGGGAAGGGGCTAGGACAACTTGCCGGGCGTAAATAAAAGGGCTAGGAAAATTTTGCCAGGCAAAACCGTGTGACGTGACTGAGGGCTGGGGCAATTTGCCGGGGCTGGTGTTGACTTGACAGAAGCACGGGGTAACCATAACCCTGAACTGCAGGAAAAAGTAATCCCAAAGCCCCAAAACGAGACATGAGACATTCCAATACAAAGCAGCGTCAAAACCCCAGGGACAAGGTGGAGTTCTTGTCAAAAAAACCCCTAAATTCCGGGGGAGGGGCGGAGTATTCCCCCCCCCCCCTTCCCCCTTAAAATTTGGGAAAAATTTTTAAAAAAAATGTTTTAGTTATTTTGTTATTTAGTTATTCGTTTCCAAATAACAGGGAATTTGCATAATTTCCCAGATATCTTAAAAGTATCTGCATAGATATTCTTCTATAAATTATAAAAAACGTTAATTTGGGGGGGTTTTTTAAAGTTTTTTTTTTTTAATATCTATTAAGGGGAAAAAGTTTGCCCTTTTAAAAATTCCCCACAAATTTATTTTAAAGGTTGCCTACGCCCCGGGGCCCTCATAAGAAAACGGCCCCCTGGGAAAAACAACAAAATTTCCCCTCCTTCAAACCCAAAAGCCCTTTATCGACATTGTTTTTTCTTACTGGGAAAAGTTTTCGCAAACGTTTTTCGGGGCGCGTTTTTGGATGAGCGAAATTGTTTAAGGGTTGTTTCACTAAAAAAATGTTTTAAAAACCACAATTTTGCTTTATTTGTTTTTAATTGTTTAATTTTTTTTTATAATTTTTTACTTTTTTTTTTTATTGACTACTTTAAATTTTTTTTATGCTGATATAAAGCTAAAAGCTTTAAAATGAATTTTTTTTTTGAGCGCTGCAGCTATTTCGCAGGGGAAAATGGCTTCCCGGTACTGATATTAGGCCAAACTAGGGCTGTATAGATTTGTTATTCTAACAATTTTAGTAAATTTTTAAAGAACCCTAGTTTTAACCCGGGCTAAAAAGGCCCCAGGGGAATACTGAAAATTTAAAATAAACTGAACCTTGGCAAAAGGGTTTACTAAAATTTTAAACCAAAAAAACCCAACTTTAAAATAAACATTAAATGCTCCCAAGGAAGTTTCGCAAACGTTTTTGGGGGCGCGTTGCGGATAAACCCGTAATTTTTTTTAAACGAATGTGCAAAAATTTAGAGTTTTTCATAAAAATAATTTTTCGTTTACGTTCAAATTTCACACGTTATTTTAATTCTAAAATATGGATTCTTTAAAAAAATCTTACAACCCGGAAAATTATGTATAGGGGTTTTTAATTCGAAAAAATTTTAAAAAAAAACCCAAAAAAAATTGAAAAATTCCCTTTTTATCACAAGAAAAAATTTTTTTTGATTGCGCCCCAAATTTCCACGAATATATAAATTCGTGAAATTAAGGTTTTTGTGAAAAAATCAAAAAACAATCGAAAAAAAACATGAAAGGGGGTTGCCGAAAAAATTAAAAAAAAATCGAAAAAGTCAAAAATTTGGGGTTTTTTATGAAAATATTTTTCGATTACGCTCAATTTCACACAAAAAATATAAATTTAAAAAAATTAAGGTTCCGAAAAAAAAATCATCACAATAGGAAAAAGGTTGTAGGTGTTTAAAGTCGAAAAAATTTTTTTTAAAAAATCAAAAAAAAAATCTTTAAAAGGGCGTTTTTCCCATGAAAAATAATTTTTCGATTGCCTCAAAAAAGGGGGCAGTTCTAATTTCAAAAAGTTTCGAACCCTCCATAAATTTTTGCCTGCAATGGGAGTACGGGCCGGAATCCTGTAAACAGTCCAAAAAAAAACAAAAAAAAAAAAAAAACCCTTTCCCGGGTTTTTTTTTTTTTAAAAAAACTTTTTTTTTTTTTTTTTTTTTTTAACCCCTTTTTTTTTTTTCCCCCCTTTTTTTTTTTAAAAAAAAGGTTTTTTTTTTAAGGGGTCACGGGTTTTTTCCAAAATTGGTTTTTTTTAAAAATTTTTTTTTTTTTAAAAAAAAAACGTTTTAAAAAAAAATTTTTTTCCCAAAAAAAAAAAATTTTTTTTAAAAAAAAAATAACTTTTTTTTAAATTTTTTTTTTTTTTTAAAACCCCCCCCAAAAAAAAAAAAAAAATTTTTTTTTTATAAAAATTTTTTTTAAAAAAAATTTTTAAAAAAAAATTTTTTTTTTTTAAAAAATTTTTTTTTTTTTGGGGGGGGAAAAGGGGGGGTTTTTTTTAAAAATTTTAAACCCCTTAAAAATTTTTTTTTTTAAAAAAAAAAAAAAAAAAAAAAAAAAAAAAAAGGGGGCCCCCCCTTTTTTTCTTTTTTTAAAACCTTTTAAAATTCGGTTAAAAAAGGGTTTTAAAAAATTTTGAAAAAAACCCAACAAAAACCCCTTCCCCCCAAAAAAGAAAAAAGGGAAAAAAGGGGGGGGGAAAAAAATTAAAACCCAAAAAATTTTTTTTTATTTTTTTTTTCCCCCCCCTTTTTTCCCCGGGGGTTTTTTTCCCCGGGGGCCCCCTTTTTCCCCCCCTTTTTTTTTTTCCCCCCCGGGGGCCCCTTTTTTTCCGGGGCCCTTTTTTTCCCCCAAAAATTTGGGGTTTTTCCCCTTTTTTTTTTTCCCCCAACTTGGCCGGCCTTTTTTTGGGGGCCCCTTTTTTCCCCCATTTTTTCCCTTTTTCCCCCCCTTTTTTTTTTTTCCCCCCCCCCGGCCCACCCCCTTTTAAATTTTTAAACCCCCTTTTTTTTTTTTTTTTTTTAAATTTTTTTTTTTTTTAAAAGGAAAAAAAATTTTTTTTCGGGTTTTTTTTCCCCAATTTTTTCCCGGGGAAAAAAAGGTTTTTTTTGGCCCCCGGGAAAAAGGGGGGGGGAAAAAAAAAAGGTTTTTTTACCAAAAAACCCCCCCCCAAATTTTTTAAAATTTTTTTAAAAAAATTTTTTTTTTCCCTTTCAAAAACCCCTTTTTTTTTTGGGCCCCCGGGGGTTAAAAACCCCCGGGTTTGGGGAAAGGGGGGGTTTTTTTTCCTTGGGGCCCCCCCCTTTTTTTTTTAAAAACCTTTTCCCTTTTAAAAAAAGGGGGGCCCCCAAAAAAACCCCCTTTAAAAAAAAAAATTTGGGGGGAAAAGGGGGGGAAAAAAACCCCCCTTTAAACCCCCTTTTTTTTTCCCCCCGGGTTTTTCCCCCTTTTCCCCCCCCTTTTTTTTTTCCCCCCGGGGGTTTTTTTGGGGGGGGGGGCCCTTTTTTTTAATTTTTCCCCCTTTTTTTTTTCCCCTTTTTTTCCCCCCCCCTTTTTTTTTTTTTTCCCCCCCTTGGCCGCCATTTTTGGGGGGTTTCCCCCTTTTTTTCCCGGGTTTCCCAAAATTTTTTTTTCCCCTTTTTTTCCCCCCCCTTTTTTTTTAAAAACCCTCCCCCCTTTTAGGAAAAAAAAAAAAGAGGGGGGGGGGGGGGTTTTTTTTTTTGGGGGGCCCGGGGTTTTGGGGGGAACCCCTTTGGGGGGCCCCCCTTTTTCTTTTTTAAAAAATTTTTTTTTTTTTTTTTTTTATTGGGGCCCCCCCCTTTTTTTTAAAAGGGGCCCCCCCCGACCTTTGTTTTTTCCGCCCCCCCCCCCCAAAAACCCCCCCCCCAAAAATTTTTTTTAATTTTTTTTTAAACCCCTTTTCCCCTTTTTTAAAGGTTTTTTTTTTCCCCTTTTTTTTTTTTTGTTTTTTCCCCCCCCGTTTTTGAATTCCCCCCCCTTTTTTTAAAAAAAGGGGGTTTCCCCCCCAAAAAATTTTTTTTTTTGGAAAATTTTTTTTTGGGCCCCCCCCCCCCTTCCCCAAAAAAAAAAGGGGGGGTTTTTTTGGGTTTTTTTTAAAAAAGTTTGGGGGCCGTCCCGGAAAAAAAATAAATTTTTCCCCCCCCCCGGGGAAAAAGGGGGGGGAAAAAAAAAGGGGGAAAAACCCCTTTTTGGTTTTTTTATTTGGGGTTTTTTTTTTGGGGGAAAAAACCCCAAAAACCAATTTTTTAAACCCCCCAAAAAAAAACCTTTGGGGAAAATTTTTTAAAACCCCTTTCCCAAAAAATTTTTTTTAAAAAAAAAAACCCTTTTTTAAAAAAATTTTTTTTATTTTGCCCCGGGGAAAAATTTTTTTTTTTTTAACCCAAAAACCAAAAATTTTTTTTTTTTGGGGGGGTTTTAAAAAATTTTTTAAAAGGTTTTTAAAAAAGGGTTTTTTTTTTTAAAAAATTTTTTTTTTTAAAAAAATTTTTAAAAAATTTTTTTTTTTTAATTTTTTAAAAAAAAAAATTTTTTTTTTTAAAAATTTTTTTATTATTTGGAAAAAAAAAATTTTTAAAAAAAAAAGTTTTAAAAAATTTAATTTTTTAAAAATTTTTTTTCCCCCCCCCCGGTGGTTTTTTAAGGGAAAAAATTTTTTAAACCCGGGGGCCTTTTTAAAAATTTTTAAAAATTTTTTTTTTTTTTAAAAAAAAAAGAAATTTTTAAAAAAAAAAAATTTTTTTTTAAAAACCCCTTTTTTTTCCCCAAAAAAAATTTTTTTTTTCCAAAAAAAATTTTTTTAAAAAAAAAAAATTTTTTTTTTGGGGGGGGGGTTTTAAAAGTTTCAAAATATTTTTAAAAAATTTTTAAAAAAAAATTTTTAAAAAAAAAAAAAATTTTAAACCCCGGGTTTTTTTTAAATTTTTTTAAAAAAAAAATTTTTTTTTTAAAAATTTTAAAAATTTTTTAAAAAACCCCCAAAAAAATTTTTAAAATTTTTTAAAGGGAAAAAAACCAAAAATTTTTTAAAAAAAAAAAAAAAAATTTTTTTTGGGAAAAAAAATTTTTTTTTTTTTTAAATTTTTTTAAATTTTTTAAAAAATTTTTTTTTTTTAAAAAAAAAAAAAAAAAAAAAAAAATTTTTTTTTTTTAAAAAGGGGTTTTTTTTTAAAAATTTAAAATTTAAAAAAATTTGGGAAAAAAAATTTTTTTTTAATTTTTTAAAAAATTTTTTTGGGGGGTTTTTTTTCCCCAAAAAATTTTTTTTTTTAATTTTAAAGGGCCAAAATTTTTTTTTTAAAAGGGTTTTTTTTTTTTTTTGGAAAAATTAAATTTTTAAAAAAAAAAAATTTTTAAAAAAACGGGAAATTTTTTAAAAATTTTTTTAAAAATTTTTTTTTCCAAATTTTTTTTGGGAAAAAATTTTTTTTAAAAAAAAAAAAAAAAACTTTGAAAAATAAAAAAAGTTTAAAAAAAAACCAAAAATTTATAAAAAAAATTTTTTTTTTTTTTTTCCCCCTTTTTAAAAAAGGGGGAAAAAAAACCTTTGGGGGGTTTTTTTTTTTTTTTTTTAAAGGTTTTTTTTTTAAAAAAAAATTTTTATTTTTGGGGGAACCCAAAAATTTTTGGGGGGGGGGGTTAAAAATTTTTTGGGGGGGGGGGGGGGGGTTGGGGGCCCCCCCAAATTTTTTAAAATTTTGGGGGAAAAAAAATTTTTTTGGGGGGAAATTTTTAAAAAACCTTTAACCCCCCCAAAAATTTTTTTTTTTGGGGCCCTTTTTTTTTAAAAAACCCCCCCAAAATTTTTTTCCCAAAATTTTTTAAAAAAACCCGGGAAAAAACCGGGGGGTTTTTTAAAAAAAAAGGAAAAGGGGGGAAAAAATTTTTTTTGGGGTTTTTTAAAAAAATTTTTTTTTCCCCCTTTTTAAAAAAATTTTTAAAAGGGGGGGGGGAAAATTTTTAAAAATTTGGGTTTTAAAAAGGGGGCCCCCCTTTTTTTTGGGGGTTTTAAAATTTTTTTTGGGGAAAAACCCAAAAATTTTTTCCCCTTTTTTTTTTGTTTTTTTCCGGAAACCCCTTTTTCCCTTTTTAAAAAAAAGGGGGGGGAAGGTTTTCCCCCCCTTTTTTTAAGGGGGGGAAAAAATTTTTAAAAAAATTTTCCCCCCCAAAAAAAGGGGGGGGGTTTTTAAAACCGGGTTTTTGGGAAACCTTTTTCTAAAAAAAGGGAAAATTTTTTTTTTTTTTTTTAAAAATAAAAAGGGGGTTTTTTCCAAACCCGGGGGGGGAAAATTTTTTAAAAAAAAAATTTTTTTTAAATTTTAAAAAAAAATTAAAAAAAAAATAATTTATTTGGGTTTTTTAAAAAAAAATTTTAAAATTTTTCCAAACCCCAAAATATTTTATTTTTAAAAAAAAAAAAAAAAAAAAAAAAAAAACCCCCCCGGGGGGTTTTTAAAAAGGGGGGGGGGGGAAAAAAAAAAAAGGGGAAAAAAAAGGGGGTTTTTTTTTTTTCCTTTACAATTTTTGGGGGGGGGGCCCCCCCAAAAAAAAAAAAAAAAGGGGGGGAAGGGGGGCCCAAAAGGGAAATTAGGTTTTTTTTTTGGGAAAAAAACCAAAAAAAAAGGGGGGGGAAAAAGGGAAAAAAAATTTTGGCCCCGGGGGGGGGGCCCCCCCTCCCAAAAATTTTTGGGGGAAAAAAAAACCCCCCTTTTGGGGGGGTTTTTGGCGGTTTTTTCAAAAGGGGGGGGGAAAGGGGGGAAAATTTTTTAAAAAAAATTTTTTCGGGCCCCTTTCCCCCAAAAAAGGGGGGGGGAAACCTTTTGGGGAAAAAAGGAAGGGGGGAAAAACCCCCCCTTTTGGGTTTTTTTTGGTTTTTCCCCAAATTTTTTAAATTTTTTTTAAATTTTTGGGGAAATTTTTTTTAAAAATTTGGTTTTTCCCCCCCTTTTTAAAAAAACCCCCAAAAATAAAAAAAAATTTTTTTTTTTTTGGGGGGGTTTTAACCCAAAAACCAAAAAAAAATTTTTTTTTTTTAAAAAAAAGGGGTTTTTTAAAAAAATTTTTTTAAAAAATTTAAAAAAAAAAACCCAAAAAAAACCTTTTTTTTTTAATTTCCCCTTTTTTTTCCCTTTTTTTTTTTTTTCCCCCCAAAAAAAATTTTTTTTTAAAAAACCCCTTTTTTAAAAAAACCCAAAAAAAATTAATTTTTTCCCCTTTTTGGGGGGTTTTTTTTCCCCCCCCCCCTTTTTTTCCCCCCCAAAAAATTTTTTTCTTTTCCCCCTTAAAAAATTTCCTTTTTTTTTAAAAAATTTTTTTTTTGGCCCCCTTTGGGGTTAATTTTTTTTTGGAATTTAAAAAAAAAGGGGGTAAATTTTTTGGGGGGGGGGGGCCCCCTTTTAAAAAATTAAAAAAAGGGGGGCCAAAACCCCGGGGAAAAAAGGGGGAAAAAAAAATTTTTAAAAAAAAATTTTTAAAAAAAACCCCCTTTTTTTTTGAAAAAAAAAAATTTAAATAAAAAAAAAATTTTTTTTTCCCCAAAAAATTTTTTTTTTTTTTAAAAAAAAAAAATTTTGGAAAAAAGAAAAAAAAATTTTTTTTGGGGGGGAAAATTTTTTGGGGGTTTTTTAAAAAATTTTTGGGAAAAAAAACGTTTAAAAATTTTTCCCAAAAAAAAAAAAACCCCCCAAATTTTCCCCCCCCGGGGGGGGGGGGGTTTTTTTTAAAAAAAAAAAAAAAAAGTAAATTTTTTAATTAAAAAAAAAAAAATTTTTTTTTTTTTTTTTTTCCCAAAATTTTTTTAAAAAATTTTTTTTGGGGTTTTTTTTTTAAAAAACCCCCCCTTTTGGTTTTTTTAAAAAAAAAATTTTTTTAAAAAAATTTTTCCCCCCAACTTTCCTTTTTTTTTCCCCCCCCTTTTTTAAAAAATTTTGGGGCCATTTTTCCCCCCCCCCCAAAAAACCCCCAAATTTTTTTTAAAAAAAATTTTCCCCCCCAAAAAAAAATTTTCCCCCCCTAATTAAAAATTTTTTTAAAAAAAAAAAATTTTAAAAAAAAAAAAAAAAAGGGGGGGAATTTTTTTAAAAAAAAATTTTTTTTTTTTTTTACTTTTAATTAAGTTTAAAAAAAATTTTTTTTTTTTTTTTAATTTTTAAAATTTTAAAAAAAAAAAAAAAAAACCCCCAAAAAAAAAAAAAAAATTTTTTTTGGTTTTTTAAAAATGGGTTTTTTTTGGGGGGGGCCCCCCCCAAAAATTTTTTTTAAAAAATTTTTTTTAAAAAAAAAAAAAACACCATTTGCAATGTTAAAATTCAAAAAAATTCTGGGGGCTAAGTGCCCTAGACCCCAGTGGTGGTTTTTACGGTGTGTAAGGTGTGACAATTGTAAACCTGATCAGTCAGGAAAAATAGCCTAACCAACCCAAATTTAATTAGTAGGGTATGAGTGAAACTTATTTTTAGAAAATGTATGAAGAGACCACATTATGCGAATCAATTATATTACGTATAAACATAAGTATCTTCTTCTATGATGTATTTTTTAAACTCACACAAATACTTTATCCAATATGGGAGTTACTAGCACGTTTGTTACTTTGGGTAATGAGGTTTATTTGCCTTTGAAATGGATGTTTACAAGTTAATTTAAAACAAAAAATAACCCACATTTATCACCAGTAAATAAAATATTGTGTCAACCTCATTTAAAGTAAACAATTGCAATTTTTAGACTTTTTAAATATCACAACTAGCAAATTTAGTATCTTAATTTTAGAACGCTTAATTCACCCATCTTACTTATCTTCTTTTACTAACTATTGCTTTTTAAGGCAATGCACACCGTTGTACCGGTACATTGATTCGGGAGATCGATGTGTCTATACCAGCCACGGCTCACCATCAGCCCTTTCGGAAGATTTCCTGAAGTTTTTATGAGTAAAAGGTAAACGCTTGTAGCCGAAAACTTATAACGAATAACTTAGTCACCTGAATGATTCACAGCTGCTTGATAAACTGAAGTGTTCCATACATCGGGCATTCCAGCTTTACCTAAATCATGTAATTACCTATGTTTGGGAACTTTATTTAAAAAAATAACTTTTTTAAATTTCAGTTTACTGTTATTTTAATTGACTTATAAAAAGTGCAAGTTGTTTTGAAATATTGAATTCCAAATGTTCAAGTTAGACAATAATAATATAATAGTGCATATTATGCACTATTAAGTTGAGTAAATTTTTTGTAAAAAATTCAAGCTTTTTACTGCTGTGTTAATTATTATAATGTAATATGCTATGTGTCTGGAAATAAAACTTACTTACTTACTTACTTACATAAAAATAAATTATTCAATAAATTTGAAATCCAATGCAGAAATTTTAAAATCCATTTGAGCCGGGACTCAAACCCGGATCTTTCGATTGCCGGTTGGATACTTCACCCTAGGCCATCGAGGCCTACGTTTGGAGTTAATTTTGATTTTGGGAATTGCCGAAATGACACAATCCCATAAAATACGTACTTAGCAATTCCACGCATTATCAATATCCCAACTATTCCAGTTGCAAGGAGGATGGTCTGTATTCCCAATTAGCTCTGTTGTAATTGAGCACCTCAGACCGGATGACTTTTTTTTTTTGCATCTTGGGCTTGCATGCCAGACTCAACTGATGCTTAGCTGGAGCTACCTTTGAGCAACCTTAACTTTGTCGTGCAGAAATGGAACTCTTCTGAGTGTGATTCTAACAAATAGACGAGTGGGGAAACTTCTTTTATCGACATAATACCGCTTGCTAAATCCTCTGCAAATGGTATTCTTGTGCTTAGAAGGCTGTGGATAATGCCAAATGTTAACAAAATGGTTGACAAGAAGAAGATGAGGTCAAGCATAGTTTACAGGTCTCCCTGCACACAGGAGTGATTGGAGCCTATAACGGGCCGTATAATAGGGCCTATTTATTACCATTTGAAACTGTTTTTTGAATGAGCGAAGCGAAGACTTCAATTTAACTGACCCCCCAAAAAAATTGGCTCGGGTGTTTTTTTTTTTTTGTATTTTTGTCTGTTTTTTCGCTCTCTACCGGGCAAACGGCATATGCGATCTAGATGAAAATTTCAGGGGACCTTCGAAATCTTTGAACTAAGACTTGCTACGTTTTTGGGCACAATCGAAGAAATATTTCTCATGAATATCGTACTTTTACGATTTTTTTAAATATTTTTAGTGCGATATTTTCGTGACATTTGTGCCGATTCAGACCAAACGGGTGGGGGTTCAACGTTCATATTTTACATGTACATTAAGGTAATGGTTATGTATTGCTTTTTGAAAGAAAAAGTTGAAAAAGTTTGCCAGAATCCATATAATAAATGTTTTAATATGAGTTTTTTTAGGTACATAATAACAATTTACAACTAACAATAGAAGCTTGACAACAATCACCAACAATGCGTTTAAAAGGCACTTGATAAGTTAATAGATCCCACGCAAACTAAAAACTTACAAAAAAGCTCATCCTTCAACGCAACGTCACTTTAGCGTTTTCCTAGTAACAATTAACAAGTTACAATAGAAACTTGACAACAATCACCTACAATGCATTCACAAAGCACTTGCAAAGGAAAAGTGGTCCCACGCAAACTAAAAACTAACAAAAAAGCTCATCTATCAACGCGGCGGTATTAAGCGTTTTCCTAGTAATTGGATGAGCGAAGCGAAGACTGCAATTTCACTGACCCCCCAAAAAAAATTAGCTCGGGTGTTTTTTTGTTTGTTTGTTTGTTTTTTGTTTGTTTTTTTGTCTGTTTGTTCATTGGTTTGTTCGCTCTCTACCGGGTACACGGCGTATGCAATCTTGATGAAAATTGGAGGGGACCTTCGAAATCTCTGAACTTAGACTTGCCAACTTACTTTTACGTTTTTAAAAAAAAAATGTTTATCGAGATATTTTCGTAAAATTTGGCAAACGGCTATTCGTATATTGATGAAACTTTATGAGAACGTTTAAAATCATTGGAATTATATATGTAATGATTTTAGAGACATTTGAAAAAATATTTCTTATAGAAATCGTACTTTTACGATTTTTTTCACGGTTTTTAATACGATATTTTCGTGATATTTGGGCCAATACTGACCACACGGGTGGTGCTACAACGTTCATATTCTACGTATACATAACGATCATGGTGATGTAGTGCCTTTTGAAACAAAAAGTTGAGAAAGTTGGTCAAAATTCATAGAAATAAAGGTTTTAATATAAGCCTTTTACAGGTGTATATAATTAACACGTAATATCAAGTAACTAAGTAACTATTTTCCAAAATATGCTTCTAAGTCAAAATATAGTGAATGGCTTTGAAACATGGCTATTTTAGAAAATCAAAAATATTTTTTCCAAATTTTTCTGATCCGGTACACGGCCAATATAGCCACCTCAAAATAATTTCAAACTTCAATTCGCCAGGGCACACCATTCAACGTAGGGTGTTGTGCTTTTGTGACATTAATTTTCAACTGTTTTTCTTTGGACTGACACTGAGATAACAGATTTATTTTAACAATTGTCTTTCCTGCGAATTTTTTCGTTTGGCGGTACAAATCGGTAAAAAATACCGCCAACTGAAAAAATTCGCTGGAAAGACAATTGTTAAAATAAATCTGTTTTCTCTCAGTCAGTCCATAGAAAAACAGTTAAAAATTAATGTCACAAAAGCACAACACCGTACGTTGAATGGTGTGCCCTGGCGAATTGAAGTTTGAAATTATTTTGAGGTGGCTATATTGGCCGTGTACCGGATCAGAAAATTTGGAAAAAATATTTTTGATTTTCTAAAATAGCTATGTTTCAAAGCCATTCACTATATTTAAACTTTAGTAGCATATATTTTGGAAAATAGAAAAACGCGGTGGAATAACCTTAAAACGTAATCATTGAACAGACATATTTCAAAAAGCTCATCCATCAACGCGACTGTAAAAAGCGTTCGCAAAGCGGCCTAGTTTTTACCTCAAAAACTTACATTAAAACCTTTGATTATATAAATTCTTGCTAACTTTTTAAATTCTATATCTCACAACATTCACAGCCAAAGACTTTTAAAGGAGAGCTTGGCATCCGATTTTTTTTTTTTTTTTTTTTACAAATTTTTGTATTTGGGGGGGATATCACATCTTTTTGCTGTTTGTTTCATATCAAGGCGTGATTTTACCTAAGTCAATTACTGTATTCATTAACTGCACCAATCTAAGTCAAATCATGATGTGCTTATGCTTGACTCGTCTGCACACATACATTTTTTGTCATTTCATGTCGCTTTATTGCAAATGAAACTTAGTATTTAATTATGGCATACAAATTCTTTACAAAGGTGTTTATATGATAGATAGATAGATACTTTTATTCACTAAGACTAGTACAGTGTACAAGTATAACTCTTTGCAGAGAAAGTTAATAGTCTATAATTTATGATAATAAAAGTGATGATAATAATAATGATATACACAGTGTTAGAAGAAAGAATAGTTGGATATAAAGCATAATTGATAATTGATATGGATATTGATATTGATATGTATGATGATTGATGATATTGATATATATATATATATATATATATATATATATGATGATTCATTAATTGATTAATAATGATAAACACAGTGTTTATGTTAAAAGAGTAGATGCAAAACAATAGCATGCGCTACTATAGATTAAGAACTCATATATAATAAAGAAAAGTTGGATATAAAGCAATTTTTGATGTGATATGTGATAAGAATTGCTGATGGCACAGAAAACAGAAATGATGTACATTAGAATGTTTTCCTTGTTATATTGATTTTTATTTTTTTTTAAGGTTTTCCCGGTGGCCCGAAGTATTAGAATCAAAAATTGAAAATTTGGGTCGGGTTTTTTCGCCACGTGGGGATTTGATTTACCCAGGGTAAACTTTTCTACCGCTCGGGGACCTGCCCATAAAAGGACGACAGGTCGTCCTGATGACCGGAAACCCAGGGGCGGCCCAAAAAACTTGACAGGGGTTTAAGTAAAATTTCGACGTGGCGAAATAACCCGCAATTTTACAATTGGGGGTTTTCAAAAATATTGTTTTTTATAAAATAATAGATGATTGTTTGGGATTATTAGTGTTTATGGAAAGTAAGTAGATGAAAATATCCCCTACTAGATTAAGAATTCAATAGAATAAAAAAAATTTGGGATTAAAGCAATAATTGATATGATATGTGATGAAAATTGCTGAGGGCACAGAAACAGAAATTGGGAAAGGATTTTAAACGCAGAATGTGTCAAATATACCGCACAACCCCAAGGAAGCGGGGTAAGCACATATATTATTAAAATATAGAAGTTTTTTACATCATTTCGGGGCCAAAGGGGAAAAAATTTTAAAAAATTTTTAAAAATTACAGTGCTTTTTTGTGGTTAACTCTAGAAAATTTTTAAAATATTATAATGAAAAATAATTAACTGCAAATATTTACAGGAGGGGTTTTTCATTAAAGGGAGTAAAAGCTGTTTTGCTGTAAGAAAATAAATTTAAACATATTTTTTTAAAGGAAACAGGGTAAAAAGGGGTTTTTGATGTGGTCGGGAGCTTTTTGTAGAGGGGGGGAAGATAATTTCGGGGGCCTTGGGGAAAGGGGCCCAAATTTTTTGGAGGGCCTGGGGTATGTAAAGGGTTTGGGGCTCTAGTGTTTGGGAAATGAAACCAGAAGCTTTTAGATAAAAGGGTTAGGGTTTTGGTGCAACGAAAAATTTGGGGGCCTGGGGATAAGGGTACATGCTAGAGTAAAAAACCCAAATTTCCTTAAAAAGTTCTCTACAGAGTGTCTTTTTTTGGAGACACCATTTAATAAATCCAAAACCCGCTCTCTTTTGGGAGAATAAAATTTTCCCGGGTTTCGCAGGGGGGGAAGTTTCCCCAAAATAGCAGGCCATATGATAAGTGAAAAGTGAATTTTTGCAAAGAAAACTAGAAATAGGATGGGGGGGTGAACTATTTTTTTTAGAGCTTTCTGATTGAGTGGGCAGCCGGGATAATATTTTGCGGGCAACGGGGGTTTTACATGGAGGGACCAGCCCTAGATTACAGTTAGTGAAAGGGGCCCAAGGACTTTGGCTGTGGGGAGCCGGGGAAAATATAAGAGTCAAACGAAAAAAGGGGAAACTGGCATAGGGATTTTTTAAAAGGGGGTGTAAAATTATAGATAAAAATTTTAAGCGTGAGATGGTGGTTTTTTTGCCGAGGCAGTATGTTTACATTAACGTAACTTGTTTGGGTTTAAAAGGGGGGAAGGTCCTAAATTGGGTTGGAGTTTTGGGTGTGTCGCAGTTGGCTGGAGTCCATCAGATATTGGGTTTTGGGGTCCCTTTTTAAGTAGGGGGACTGGTCGTTGACTAAAGGGTATAGGCTAAAGGTTTCCCCAAAAATTTATCCCTGGGGAACCCCGCAGACTAAATTGGGGGAAAGGTTTGGGGCGGGGGTTTTGGGGACGGATTTACTATTGATTTTTTGGAGTTCCATACTTGGTTTTGGGCCGACAAAAAAAGGAATCCAAACAAGAGCTACCCCCCGGGATACCGTAAGGGTTTAATTTTGTCGAGAAGAATTTTGGGTCAATGGTGTTCCCAAAGGGCCCTTTGGGCATGTCGTAGAACAATCCTACCGGGTTGGTCGCCTTTGTTGAGGGGGAGAAGGGGGGGGACCGAAAACTGGGGATTGCCTGGGTTTGGGGCATTTGTTTTTCAAGGGAAAACCCTGTTGACTAAAGGGGGGATAATTTTTTGGTGATTTAGAAAATGAATTAGACGAAAAGTGCAAAGGAAAATTCAAAAGTTTTGGGAAAAAAAAAAAAAAAAAAAAAAAAAAAAGGAAAAGGCGGGGGGATGGACGGGGTTTGTCATTTCAGATTTTTTTTACCTTTGTGTTTATAAATAGGTAATAAATTTTTGCTGCCTTTAGCTTGGAGGGGAAAATGCCCTTTAGAAAGGATCGGTTAATAATGTAGGCTAGTGGGGGGCCGAAGAAATCCGTACAAATTGGATAGAAGAGAGCCCGGCACTTCATCCCATCCTAAAAATTTTTGGGAAACCCAAAATTTCCCAATTACCATAGCTACTTCAAAAGGAGTGGTAGGATAGAGAAAGTGGTATGGCCTAACGGAAAATGGCAAGGGGTTCCCGAGGGAGGGGAGTAAATTTATTGGGACATTGGGTTTCCAATATTTCCAAAGGTTGATGAAAGAATTCATTAAAAAATTCGCATTGGGGAAGATGCATCTGATTAACTTCACCATTAAAGGTTAGCGGGGTCGCATTTGGGTTTTTGAGGCAAATGGGCTGTGATTTGTCATGGACCAAATTCTTTTTGGGGTGTTCCTAGATTCAGAAATTTTTTGGGGTCATTTTTAGTAAGTTTAGCTTTCCCTATATTTTTGGCATGGGATTTTTTTTTTAAATCCGATTTGTTTTTTTTATGTATTGGGGTTTTTTCGAAGAACTTTTATTTTTTTAATGGAGGGTCTCAGGGGCTGGGCTTCCACGCAGATCCTTTCGAAGAACCCGGGGGTTTACTTTTTGGGTTTTGTAAGAGGACAACTTTTTAAACGGAAAAGAAATTTTTAAAATGACATTGGAAAAGTGAATGGAAACTTGAAGGAGTTCGTCCAATTTCCAGGGAAAGGGGGCCGCGACTGCCCAATTTTTTAGTACTTACATTGTCTGAAAATTGGCTGTATTTTTTTGGGATTGAAAAAAAAGTTTTTTATTTTAATTTTGGAGGAAAAAGGGTTTTTTGTTAGAGAGGGAAAATGGGTTGGGAAAAAAAATGATACTGTTGTTTATGATATCTGAAATTATTTTTTCAAAAATATAAAAAAAAACTGTCTCCCTCCCCAAAAAAATATGGGACCAAATTATATTTTAAAAGCACGGAAAACACGAAGGATGAAATCCCATTTTTCATTTAAAATTATAAAGTTTAAATAAATTTAAAAATAAATAAAGTTTTTATACTTGTAAAAATAATCTCAAAGAAAAGGGAAAAATTTCCCAAAAGTAAACCCTTTTATCTAAATTGCTCGGATGTACGGCTTAGAGTTTGATTCACTTTCTAAATTTTTGTAAGAATTAAATTGTTGGCTGCATAGCTCAGCTGGTATAAGAGCATAGCCCTGACGGCTAAGGTCATGCCAAATTTCATGCTGATAACTCAATAGGTGCTTCATGATGAATGCTGGTAACCAAGGTAAAAATAATATAAGCTACTAGGGATGGGGGTTGTTAAAATGTGGTTTAGGAAATGAGAATAAACCGATTGGGTTAAAACACATTAAAACATAATTTTAATATTATTAATTAGAATAAAAATTCAATTTTGGGTTAGAGCTATGAATTGTTCCAATTTTAGGGGATTTATTACTATATTATTAGGGGGTGTTGGGGGTGGAATATCGCTTGCCTCTCGGCGGATTATTAATTCTGATATTTTTATCTACCCTCATGCCAAATTTTGCGCTTGGAACCCATGTGTTAGATATTTATTAATGGTTTCTTTGGTTTTGGTTTTGAAAGCAAAAGTGCATGAGTCTGCGGTACATCTAAGTGTGGTCCAAGTTTCATAGTTCTAAGATGTACCGTTTTCTCTGTAGGCTCTTAATCCTCTCCGTCAGAATCCACATCCAGCTAGCCACCCAGCTAGCCAGCCGGAATTTTTCGACTTTTTTTGGGCACTTTTTTTAACACAGAACGGGTTGTCGGATCGGGCTGATATTTGTTTTGGTAGGTCATGGACCACATATCAGGTCATATACCGAGTTTCAATATTGTAAATGTTTCGGGGCGGCGTGTGCAGATAGCTGAAAACCCCCCAACTCGGGTAGGAGTAAACAGGGTCGGGTATAGTCATCGCCTTCTAGCAGTCGCGTGCGCTTGGCTGCGGGCGAACGACCGTCATCCTAGATTGTGATTCTTACTCCTGTCAAATAAGATCTTATATTGATGTTTAGAGGGAAAAATTGCGATGACGCTGAATTTTTGCAGTGACCTTCCATATATAATACTCATCAATATACTAAAACTCCCCTACAATCAGACGGGAGCTTCGGCCGCCATATTTGAAAATGCCGGCCAAAACGTTTTGGTTATCAAATATCTCCAAATTGGTTGGAGATCAGACAAAATGTCTTAATGGAAGAAATATTTCCCATTCAATTTTCAACAAAAAAGGTGTCTTCTGAAGTTTAGGTAGAAACAACGGTTACGTCACAAAATCGTGGTTTATATGTTGACCTATAGACGAACAGAAAAAATGGTTTTCAGTTTATTTGGTTTCAGGTCGCGTCAACCGTTTGGTTATAATGCGCCACTCTAGCCTTTGGGATATAGGGAGGAAAATCTTATGCTGGTCAGAACCAGCCACGGGTATAGGTAAAAGAAAAGGGGGGGTTCTTACGTCGTAGTCTTCATCGTCTTTGGCATCGTTCGTGTTATCATGGTCGTCGTCGTCGAGGAGGTCGTCAGGGAAGGGGTAGAGGTCCCCGACGACGACTGCCAGAGGTCGCATCTTTTCGGGGAGTAATATATACTTCTCTTTTTTACTTACCAGCTGATGATTGCGAGACACTTTCCTCGTCTTTTACGATTAGCAGAAGCCATGCTCTGTGCCAAATGCACGAGCATACGGCTTAGGCCTACGTAAAGCGTACAAATTTATCTAGAATTCATGGCGTAGGTTAGAATAAAGTAGGTGGTCTATAGTCTACAGTTTTAATTATACCTTTATAGGGCGTAATACTGCGTAGGCCTATATACTGCGGTATTGCACTTGGGGATGGTCATCATTTTTAATAAGTTTAATAAATCTTAACAATAATATTGGCATTACCTTTGAGAATGACATATTTACAACCAAAAACAAATGAAAAGACAACGACTTTGAGAAATTTAAACTGATAGCGACTGTATCTGAATTGTTTTTATATCGCAGGCTGTGGCTTATTTTTAAATGGTAAATCTAAACAAATGCTGTCGATATAGCTGATTTTGTTAGCAGTTCTCAGTAAACTTGTACCAGATGATTTTTAAAATTTCAGCGCGATCTGTTCAGCGATTCGGCTGATTTTTGACGTAAACATACACGTACAGAAAAACAGAATGAGCGCCGTTTGAGTTGAATGGAGACCACTCAGTCGCTTCGCTCCCTCCTTTAATTAAACACTTGTTTTAGCGAGCAATTTTTCGTACAACATGCGTGGGATAAAGTATCAGAATTTCACTTCATGTAATCTCATCGTTTATAAAGAAAAAAAAAATTGGAAAAACTAAAACTAAACAAGAAGAAAAAAAAAACAAGCTTATATATGCCCTTCTACATTTTCGCACACTTAATAATACGTAAATTCACTTTGCCCCGTGACTGCATCCTTGCAAAGCGTGCCAAAAATTTGCAATTATTGTTTAAAATGTAAAAGTTGTCTTGAGTGTGTAGCGCACCGTGACTTGGCTCGTTCGTTCTGGAAGGACATTTTGAGAGAATGTGTATTTATTGTCTCGATTTCATTGGTCGAGGAACGTCTCCGTATGGAAATCAATCCCCTCTTCCTCTAACGAAGAAGACGTTTTTAAATTAACCGTCTTGGTGGCCTAGGGGTGAAGTATCCGATTGGCAATCGAAAGATCCGGGTTTAAGTCCCGGCTCAAATGGATTTTGTAATTTCTGTATTGGATTCCAAATTTATTTAATAATTTATTTTTATGGCAGTAAAAAGCTTGAATTTTTTACAAAGAATTTACTCAACTTAATAGTGCATATATTATTATTGTCTAACTTGAACATTTGTAATTCAATATTTCAAAACAACTTCCACTTTTAATAAGTCAATTAAAATAACAGTAAACTGAAATTTAAAAAAGTTATTTTTTTTAAATAAAGTTCCCAAACATAGGTAATTACATGATTTAGGTAAAGCGGGAATGCCCGATGTATGGAACACTTCAGTTAATCAAGCAGCTGTGAATCATTCAGGTGACTAAGTTATTCGTTTTAAGTTTTCGGCTCCAAGCGTTTACCTTTTACTCATAAAAACTTCAGGAAATCTTCCGAAAGGGCTGATGGTGAGCCGTGGCTGGTATAGAAACATCGATCTCCCGAATCAATGTACCGGTACAACGGTGTGCATAGGCTAGCCTTAAAAAGCAAAAGTTAGTAAAAGAAGATATAAGATGTGTGAATTAAGCGTTCTAAAATTAAGATACTAAATTTGCTAGTTGTGATATTTAAAAACTCTAAAAAATGCAATTGTTTACTTTAAATGAAGTTGACACAATATTTTATTTACTGGTGATAAATTTGGGTTATTTTTTTGTTTTAAATTAACTTGTAAACATCCATTTCAAAGGCAAATAAACCTCATTACCCAAAGTAACAAACGTGCTAGTAACTCCCATATTGGATAAAGTATTTGTGTGAGTTTAAAAAATACATCATAGAAGAAGATATGTTTATACGTATTATAATTGATTCGCATAATGTGGTCTCTTCATATATTTTCTAAAAATAAGTTTCACTCATACCCTACTAATTAAATTTGGGTTGGTTAGGCTATTTTTCCTGACTGATAAGGTTAACAATTGTCACACCTTATACACCGTAAAAACCACCATTGGGGTCTGGGGCACTTAGAACCAGAAAATTTTTTGATTTTTAACATTGCAAATGGCGTTTTTTTACTATCTTTTAGCATGGTTTTGTTGATAATTTATATAATTGTGAAGATTGACAGTTTTATTGTCAGTTTACAAAAACCTTGCAACAAAATTGTGCCCCCCTCGCCCCACTCTGACTTAATTTAGGGGTCGGTCCCCCCCGCCTCGCCCCCCCGTAGTTACGCCCCTGGGATTGTGTCAACTCGGCAATTCCCAAAATAAAAAATAACTCCAAACGTAGGCCTAATGGATTACTAACGAGTTAATTAAAGATATCACACAACGTGACTCAATATTTCGCAGGTAGTGAGAGCAGTAAAGGAAAAAAAAAAACACTAGAATATTGCAAATCCGGATACCAGCGCGAAATTTGGCAAGGGGGTAGATAAAAATATCAGAACTAAAAATCCGCCGAGAGGCAAGCGATATCCCACCCCCATCACGATCATCGATCATTGGTTAAATTCACTTGAATGTACTTCTGTCACACAGGATGACTGCATTGCATTAGATTGGGCAAAAAATTTGACCAAGTCCCTCACAAAAAATTTAAAGCAAAATTAAATGGATTTAAAGTTGTACACAGCTCTTTTCTTTCCGATAGGAAACAATTTGTAGTTTTTAATGGTTCTTGATCTGTAGAAGCTAATGTTTCTTCTGGGGTGCCATAAGAGTCGGTTCTTATAGGGAATTTGCATAACATTATTTTATGGTTCTACTGGGTTAAGGCCACCTTCCTTATCTATTTATTTTCACTTATTTAATATCTTATTTTCATGATTTTGAGAATACTTTTATTTATAAAATAAGGGTGAAAGTTTTCTACATATTATTTAGGCGAAAAAACGGGTCATACGTCACCAGCCTTCATGATACCAATCAAGAATCAACCAATCACGTAACGATATATCAAGTAACTCGCTTTCAGAGATTATCTTGGCTGTACATAGCTTATTTTGACATCAAGTTTGTTCTAATATGCTTAATATTTTATTGGATGAGCGTAGCGAGCTTAGCGAAGATTCCATTTCACTACACTGGAGAAAAAAATCCGGAATGTTTTTTTTTCCTTTTTTTTGTATTTTTGTGTGCTTGTTAACACGATTCCGCCTAAACCAATACTCCTATTGCCATGAAATTTTATGGAGACCTTCGAAATCTCTGAACTTAGAACTGCCACGTTTTTGAGCGCAATCGGAAAATTATTTCTTTTGAAAATCGCAATTTTACGATTTTTTCGATTTTTAAAAAATTTCTTCGACTTAACACCTACAAGCTTTATCCTAATTTAATTATTTTAAACACAGAACCTTAATTTTAGGAATTAATAGATTCGTGTAAAATTTGAGCGCAATCGAAAAATTATTTTTCATGAAAATAGAAATCTTGTGGGTTTTTTTCTTTTTTAAAACAATTTTTTGACTTATAACACCTACATGCTTTATCCTAATGTAATGATTTTTTCACAGAACCTTAATTTTATAAATTTATTTATTCTTGTGAAATTTGAGCGCAATCGATTAATTATTTCTTATAAAAATCGCATTTTTTCGATTGTTTTTCTTTTTTAAAAATTATGATTAATTAAAAAGAAAATATGTTTATTTTTTATTCAATTTAATTTAATTTAAAAAAATCTTGAACTTAGTAATAATTTTTTACAGAACAACAGAAAATCCGCATAACACATGGCAGCTCAATGCACCAATTACGCTCATCCAACAACGCGGCGGGACTTAAGCGTTTTCCTAGTTTTATACATTTAGTAATTTCACAACGTAAGCTTTAGCCGCATTTTTAGATGAGCGTAGCGATTGAAGCGAAGATTCCATTTCACTACACTGGAGAAAAAAATCCGATGTTTTTTTTCTTTTTTTTTGTATTCCTGTCTCTTTGTTAACACGATTCCGGCTAAACCGATACTCCATATTGCGATGAAATTTTGTGGAGGCCTTCGAAATTTTTAAACTTAGAACTGCCACGTTTTTGAGCGCAATCGAAAAATTGTTTCTCATGAAAATTGCAATTTTACGATTTTTTTGGATGAGCGTAGCGAGCGTAGCGAGCGAAGCGAAGATTCCATTTCACTACACTGGAGAAAAAAATCCGGAATGTTTTTAATTTTTCTTCTTTTTTTTATGTATTTTTGTCTGTTTGTTAACACGATTCCGGCTAAACCGATACTCCGATTGTGATGAAATTTTATGGAGGTCTTCGAAATCTCTGAACTTAGAACTGCCACGTTTTTGAGCACAATCAGAAAATTATTTATCATGAAAATTGCAATTTTACGATTTTGAACAATTTTTTAAAAATTTCTTCGACTTACAACACCTACAAATGCTTTATCCGAATTTAATGATTTTTTCACAGAACCATAATTTTATGAATTAAGATATTCGTGTAAAATTTGAGCGCAATCGAAAAATTATTTCTGATGAAAATCGAAATTTTACGGGTTTTTTCTTTTTCAAAACAATTTTTTGACTTATAACACCTACATGCTTTATCCGATTGTAATAATTTTTTCACAGAACCTTAATTTTATGAATTAACATATTCGTGTGAAATTTGAGCACAATCGAATAATTATTTCTTATGAAAATCGAAAATTTACGATTTTTTTTCTTTTTTAAAATTACGATTAATTAAAAAAATTATAGATTAAAGTTTATTTTTTTATTTAATTTAAATTAATTTTTAAAAAAAATCTTCAACTGAAATGATTTTTTCACAGAACAACAGAAAATCCACATAACACATGGTAGCTCAATGAATTACGCTCATCCAACAACGCGGCGGGACTTAAGCGTTCTCCTAGTTAAAACAATTCTTCGACTTATAACACTTACATGCTTTTTTCGATTGTAATTATTTTTTCACAGAACTTTAATTTTATGAATTAATATATTCGTGTGAAATTTGAACGTAATCGAAAAATTATTTCTCATGAAAAGCTCTATTTTACGCTTTTTTTCGTTTTTAAAAATTTACGCTCATCCAACAACGCGCCCAAAAAGCGTTTGCGAAGCTTCCTAGTAGAATTAATGTTTATTTATGTTGTTTTTTGGTAAATCTGAGTATAACATAGCATAAAGGTTCGGTTTATTGGATGAGCGTAGCGAGCGCAGCGAGCGAAGCGAAGATTCCATTTCACTACACTGGAGAAAAAAATCCGGAATGTTTTTTTTTCTTTTTTTTATGTATTTTTGTCTGTTTGTTAACACGATTCCGGCTAAACCGATACTCCGATTGAGATGAAATTTTACGGAGGTCTTCGAAATCTTTGAACTTAGAACTGCCACGTTTTTGAGCACAATCGAAAAATTATTTCTCATGAATATCGCAATTTTACGATTTTTTCAATTTTTTAAACACATGCTTTGTCCGATTGTAATGATTTTTTCACAGAACCTTAATTTAATGAATTGATATATTAATGTGAAATTTGAGCGTTATCAAAAAACTATTTTTTACGAAAATCGCAATTTTACGACTTTTTTCGATTTTTAACATTTCTTTGGCAAATAACACCTACATGCTTTATCCTATTGTAATGATTTTTTCACAGAACCTTAATTTTATAAATTAATATATTCTTGTAAAATTTGTGCGCAATCGAATAATTATTTCTTATGAAAATTTCAATATTACGATTTTTTCCTTTTTTAAAATTACGATTAATTAAAAAAAAAAAAATTAATTTATAAATTTAATTTGAATTTAAAAAAAATCTTCAATATAGTAATGATTTTTTCACAGAACAGAAAATCCGCATAACACATGGCAGCTCAATGCACCAATTACGCTCATCCAACAACGCGGCGGGACTTAAGCGTTTTCCTAGTTTAATTTACATAAATTCACTGGGCCTTTATAACCTGTTATTCTAGGGTTCTTTAAAATCGACTTAAATTGTTATGAATAACACTCTATACAGCCCTAGATTAGGCCTAATATCAGTACTGGTAAGCCATTTTCCCATGCAAAATAGCATGCAGCGCTCAAGAAAAAATTCATTTAATGCTTTTAGCATTATATCAGCATAAAATAAATTTTTATTAATAAAATGGAGTAAATTGGTGGAGAGGAAGGAGTAAGATGTGTGGAAGAAACACTGAGTCTGGCAAGCTTAGTATCTACAGTTTCATGCCCTTGATAATGAAGGAAAACCACCACTCAACCCGACATAGTTGAAACTGAGTTATGTTGATTATTATTATAAAATAAATAATAAAAAAATAAAAATAAATAACACATATTTAAACTTAAAAAACAATTAAAACACTTTTTTTGCAAAATTGCTGGTTTTTCATACATTTTCAGTGAAACAACCCCTTAAACAATTACGCTCATCCAACAACGCGCCTGAGAAAGCGTTTGCGAAGCTTCCAAGTAAGTAAAAACACAATGTTGATAAAGACTTTGATAGAAGGAGGGAATTTCGTTGTTTATCTAGGCTGCCGTGTTCGTATGAGGGCCGGTGACGTAGGCAACCGTTTCAAAATAAATGTGACAGCAATTTTAAATTTCAAACTTTGCCCCTCAATAGATATTGAACGAATACCTTTAGAAACCTTAAATTAACGTTTATATAATTTATAGAAGAATATCTATATATTGCAGATACTTTTACCGATATCTGGAACTTATGCAAATTCCCTATTATTTGGAATCGAATAACTAACTAACAAACTAACTAAAACATTATTTTATAAATTCTTCAATTTTATGGGTAAGGGGGGGGGGGGTAATACTCCGCCATCTCCGGAATTTCAGGATTCTGACAAGAACTACCACCTTGTCCCTGGGTTTCGACGCTGCTTTGTATGTGAATGTCTCATGTCTCGTTCGGTGCTTGGCATTACTCTTCCTGCAGTTCAGATATGTGTTACCACGTGCTCCTGTCAATGTCAACACCAGCCTGGCAAGTTGTCCTAGCCCCTCAGTGACGTCACACTGTAGCCTGGCAAATTGTCCTAACCCTTCATTTACGCCTGGCAAGTTGTCCTAGCCCCACCGTGACCTCATACACTTGCCTGGCAAATTGTCCTAGCCCCTCAAAATAGACCCTGGCAAATTGTCCGCCTGGCAAATCGTCCGGTTACCGTCTTGGAATGTGCAGTAGAGCAACATTGGTAAAAGATCTCTAACATATGTATACAAAATTATCATAACTGTCAGCTAACAGGATGGATTAATTTAGTAAATGGCATAATACTGAACTTATTTGTTGTTTGTGATGTTCACCTTCAAAACCTTACCGCAACGTCTGCAAAAAAAACATGTTGCGATGAAGGCATGCAATGAGCTAATACAAAGCAATGGCTATTGTAATCAGGCTAGAGTTTCATAAGTTTCATATTATGTATGCTGTATTTGTGGGATTCGCAAGCCCAGTGACAGTCCGGGTGTATTTATTGTTTTTTGTTTTATGGCTATGTACTTATCAGCCACGTTGAGCTAAGTTTGTTCATCAATGCAGTAATGGTAGCTCAATGCATCAATTACGCTCATCCAACAACGCTCCTGAAAAAGCGTTTGCGAAGCTTCCTAGTATCGTTGAGTGACTAATATCGTTGAGTGACTATAGTCACTCAACGCAAGTATATTATATACATGCATACGTATTTTTTATCTGCAAAATAATTTAATATTGAACCTTGACATGTGACATGGTATGATATGACAAAAATGAATCGTTCCAGTGTCAAACGTCAGTGGGACATCAGGGTCAACTCCTATATTCGTGCTAAAGAATTAGTCAGGGTAGGGGAAGTTTTATTTTACTGAAATTTAGTTCAGACTACAGTTTTTAAATGAAGAACTATTAAAGATTCAAGTTCCGTTTTTTGTTATATAAAAGTTCGTCGATACTATGATCTTAGTCCTTGAGAAGTATTTTGGTGGAAAATGCTGTCATGTAGTACGTTTTACGAATATATTATTTTGGGAGTATTGAGCGGAGGTGTCTCCAAGAAATATACGACGAGGTACGTCAATCTTCTGTGTGACTGTCGAAATCAGCTGAACGGGGTGGTTAGGACGGGCGAGCGATTTTTGTTGTTTTAGTTGCGACGCGTTAGCAATAGTGGATGAGAAATTAGGCGACCAACAGAAATTACTTTCGAATAAACTAAGTTCGTAGGCCTAAAGAGTATGGCCTAAGTTCATTGAGAACATCACTAAGTGTTTCTCAACATTGGATGTGGTTATTTCTGGACTTGACGCAATGACCTGTAAGAATTTACGACTCCTTTATGAGAGTACCTCGATTATGTATTTTGTAAATTCATATTTGTTCTCATTCACTTACTAGCCGCACAGAAGCTATTTTTAAAGTGGGGGCGGGGGGTGGAATAAGTTGTTTGGCTTCCTCATGCGCAAGCACTGAATACATCCTATAGTATACTGACTAATTAGTTTTTCACTTGTTGTAGCTTTGATGATGTATGGCGTGACTGGATGTCTAGCATTCAATTGGGGAGGGCCTTGGGCGGGAATTCTCATTATCCCCCCACCCCCCATCACATCTTCTTCCTACGCGCCTGTTCACTCATGGTGTCTCAGTAATTGCAGGGCAAAGAGCATACTGTGATTATTACATTGTTTTGCTTATAAAAATAATGACTGCTGCTATCCACAACAATATTTAGGCTTTTACACTATTTCAATAAGTAATCATTATAACCAGTCGGGATAATCATCATTCATATATTTTGCGGGGGGCAACTAATTGTAGGGGCCCCCAGGGGGTCTGGGGCGAGCCCCAACCACCAGAGGCCAATTTTTTTGCGAGTTATTTTATCCTCAATATGTCTTTTACAGCGATCTGAGGTATTATTTTTAAAGGAAAGATGAAGTGACCAAGACGTTATAAATAAATATATTGTTGTAATTTTTTACTTCAGATAATTTTGCTATTTAAGTTTAAACAAAACAAAACAATTAAGGTTTCAATACGTCTGACGAAAAAAGTCGCAATATTTTATCCTCTATGTGGATTTTACAGAGATTTGATGCAAAGATGAAGTGCCCTTGACGTAAAATTGTCATCTTTGGTCTTTTATAAAATTGGTTCTCGTCACATTGCAAGGGGGGCAACTCCCCCCCCCTTGCTCCCCCCCCCCCTGTGGACGTCTATGACATCACTGGAAATAAAATCAGTTATTGTTTCAGTGACAGAGTTGACTCCAAATACGAACATATGAAGTTTATGAATATAGTTGTAATTTGTAGGCCTACTTAGTGGCGGATACAGGGGGGGGGGGCGGTGAGGCGATCGCCCCTCCCCCCATGATTATGTCCTATATCCACTACTGAACCTACTTATACTAAACCCATATAGCTAATACCACTATGTACTATCACTAGGAAAACGCTTAAGTCCCGCCGCGTTGTTGGATGAGCGTAATTGGTGCATTGAGCTGCCATGTGTTATGCGGATTTTTGTTGTTCTGTGAAAAAATCTTTACTAAGTTGAAGATATTTTTAAAATTAAATTAAATTAAATAAAAAATTAACTGTAATTTTAATTTTTTTAAAATTAATCGTAATTTAAAAAAAGTAAAAAACGTTAATTGAAATTTTCATAAGAAATAATTAATCGATTGCGCACAAATTTTACACGAATATATTAATTTATAAAATTAAGGTTCTGTAAAAAAGTCATTACAATCGGATAAAGCATGTAGGTGTTATAAGCTGGAGAAATTTTAAAAATTGAAAAAAGTCGTAACATTGCGATTTTCGTAAAAAATAGTTTTTTGATAACGCTCAAATTTCCCATGAATACATCAATTCATAAAATTAAGGTTCTGTGAAAAAATTATTACAATCGGACAAAGCATGTAGGTGTTGTAAGTCGAAGAAATTTGTTAAAAAATCGAAAAAAATCGTAAAATTGCGATTTTCATGAGAAATAATTTTTTGATTGTGCTCAAAAACGTGGCAATTCTGAATTCAAAGATTTCGAAGACCTTTATAAAATTTTTTCGCAATCGGAGTATCAGTTTAGCCGGAATCGTGCTAACAAACAGACAAAAATTCAAAAAAAATTCAAAAAAAAACATTCCGGATTTTTTTCTCCAGTGTGGTGAAATGGAATCTTCGCTTCGCTCATCCAATCAACTTGGTCGAACACAGACGATAAGTAATAGATAATGTGACAATACTAGGAAGGTAGCAAAGAGAAGGAATACGTTCAGAATGTTTATGGGCTCGGTTCTCGATGCGAGCGAAAGTAACTCTAAGGTTAAAGTGTATCTTCCCTGGGCAATTCCGTTAGTAGCTAACATTTTCATCTTTATATATATATATATATATATATGACATAATGAAATTCTTTCGAGTTTCCGAGTTAAATAAGTTTTAATACCAACGTTTCGAACAGTTCTCCCTGCTCATTCTCAAGGTAACGACATACAAATTAAAAAACATTGAGTAAACAAACAAGACAATAACAAATAATATAAAAGACAAAACAAGTCACTGCAACTGCTCAGCATTACATTAAGATCTTTGCGATGACCTTAACAGGCGTTTGGTAGGTGGAGCTTCAGGTGGCTTCTTTCTTCTCCTATCCACTCTAGCTGGAGGAACTACATTTTCCGTGGCAACTGGGGGTATTATCGGCACCACATGGCTATCACGTAGCGCCAGTTTCCAGGTGGGTGCTAGTCTTTTCGCATCATCTCGTATGTTTAAGTTATGCGGTCGTTTCTCCATTTCGACGGCTTCTCTAACAATACGAGATACTTCATGGTCCACTCTGGCAACAGTCTTTGCGTTCGCGAAATCTATCCAGTGCTCCTTCTCAAAATAGTGCTGGAAAAGAGCAGATGTAGTTTGCCTGTTTTTTATTGCAGTTCTATGCTCGTCCAGACGTGCTGAGATTTTACGGTTCGTCCTTCCGATATATGTTTTCTCACAACACCCGCAAGGAATTTCGTATATTCCATGAGCTTCATGAGGAATCACATCTTTCACATTTCTAAGCATTGATGAGATCTTAAGTTCAGCTTTAAAGATGGTTCCAATGTTGTTTTTCTTTAGGAGTCTGCTTATTTTGTCTGTGGTGCCTTGTACATACGGTAAATATGCCATGCTTCGGTATTTCTCTACTTCTGGAGGATTTAAGTCCTTCTTCTTAGGAATTCTGTTAAACGCTTTGGAAATAGATTTGTCGGAATAACCATTCAAAAGAAGAGCTTCCCGAAGTCCCTTCATTTCTTCTGTTATATGGTGTTGGTCAGATAGCCTCTTTGATCGTGTAGCGAGAGTGTTAACAACTGAGAATAGTTGAGCAGGATGGTGGTGTGATGAAGCATTTAAATATCTATTAGTATGTGTCGGTTTACGATATACGGTATGGGCAAAGCTTTCGTCATGTGTTTTCATTACCAACACATCCAAAAATGGAAGGCGGTTATCTTGTTCAACTTCCATTGTGAACTTAATATCGTCATGTAAACTGTTCAAATAAGTTAGAAAATTATCAAGCTCTGCTCTACTATATACCCAGATGGCAAATATATCGTCAATATATCTTAGCCAAACTATTACAGCACTATTTTGAGAAGGAGCACTGGATAGATTTCGCGAACGCAAAGACTGTTGCCAGAGTGGACCATGAAGTATCTCGTATTGTTAGAGAAGCCGTCGAAATGGAGAAACGACCGCATAACTTAAACATACGAGATGATGCGAAAAGACTAGCACCCACCTGGAAACTGGCGCTACGTGATAGCCATGTGGTGCCGATAATACCCCCAGTTGCCACGGAAAATGTAGTTCCTCCAGCTAGAGTGGATAGGAGAAGAAAGAAGCCACCTGAAGCTCCACCTACCAAACGCCTGTTAAGGTCATCGCAAAGATCTTAAATGTAATGCTGAGCAGTTGCAGTGACTTGTTTGTCTTTTATATTATTTGTTATTGTCTTGTTTGTTTACTCAATGTTTTTTAATTTGTATGTCGTTACCTTGAGAATGAGCAGGGAGAACTGTTCGAAACGTTGGTATTAAAACTTATTTAACTCGGAAACTCGAAAGAATTTCATTATGTCACATTATATCCGAGAAAATCTACGTAAAAACATTATTAACTTCCACGGGGAAGAACTTCACCACAAAGCCAAGACGTTTGAAAAACTTAGAAGTAAACGAGCAAGTTTGCTTTGCGATATCGCCTTTCTGTGTCGGTGTCGTGACCAAGGAATAATACCAGTTTCTATGAAGGTCACCTTTCATAACAAGTCACCATCGATTGCAAAAATATTACAGAATACAAGTATGACGCTGCTTCGCGATTCTATTCACTCAAAAAGACGTCAACTAGATGAGGTGAAACAAAAGTTATATGATTCGCATTGTAGTTTATCAACATCTCTTCACGCTGCACTATGGTATCAAGTAGATGATCTTTCACAGCAACGGGCAGACGACGTTGCTGCCTTTACTTCAATGAAACAAATAGCAAAGTTTAATATACTTTATAGTGAGCAAAAACCTGCAGTAAAACAACCACAATATGTGAACTAAGGGTGTGTCTGAAAATTATTCAAAGTCTAGGTCCAGGTCCAGGTCTAGTTCCAAATTCAAGTCCACGTCTAACAACGTAGTTAGGTACTGATTATCTGTCGATGGCGTGTAAAGTACTGTCTGAAAAGTCTAAGTCTAGGTCCATTCTTGGTCCAAGTCGACAAATAGATCGAGCAATCGAAAGTGTACACTCGTTTTAGGTCCGATTCAAAATGGCCGTTCGCGACAACGAGAGAAACAATAAATGAATGCATTGTTAAATAAAGGTAAACATTTAAGCTTTGTTTGTTTTTATCACGTATTTAATTGGTTTTACTAGATGTGCAAATACTTTTAATTAACAAATACTTTACAAAGGACTATCAAATGCACACCTAACCTAACTTTAGGTAGTGTTGACTTTGCCCGGCAGGCAGCTCTACTGTAGGCAAGTTTAGCACTTTAACATTGAGTTGGACTTGGACCTACACCTGGACTTGGACCATAATTCAGACACACCCTTAGTACACAACCTTTCAGATCATCTTTTAGACCAACCTACTTTATCTGTATTAGAAAAAGGATTTAACTTTGCGATCGCACCCTCGAGGATACCTTCAGAAAATATTATAACAGGGGTTGAATCGGCAATATTTGGTCTCCCAGATGATGTAGCTGAAACCATACGGCAAGATACATGCCACATTCTTCGTAAAGCAAAACCTCCTGCTAGAAACATGACTCGCGACGAGATGCTAGCCTTGAATTCGCTACGTAAGAATGAGGATATTATAGTTTTACGAGCAGATAAGGGCAATGCTTCAGTCGTTCTAAACCAGAAAGACTATCAGTTGAAGATGGAAGCTCTCTTAGATGATCCAGCGTATAAAGCACATACGCGAGGTGACCCTACCACATACCTAGAGAAGACAACTAAGGCAAGAATTTTAGCTTCTAACTTTGATCCTGAGGTAAAACAATATTTAATCCCAAGAGAAAAGTCGTCACGATGTCC
Organism: Sweltsa coloradensis; assembly: GCA_024449915.1. Classification (NCBI taxonomy): domain Eukaryota; kingdom Metazoa; phylum Arthropoda; class Insecta; order Plecoptera; family Chloroperlidae; genus Sweltsa; species Sweltsa coloradensis. The sequence goes on along the minus strand of JAMZAV010003720.1, from coordinate 12,665 downwards.
CAAAATATATGGTCTCCCTAAGATTCATAAAGTAGGCGTCCCTCTTAGGCCAATTGTAAGCTCAGTTGGTTCTCCTGTGCAGTTACTCGCCAAACATATTGCAAAATACCTTCAACCATATGCAGAAGAAGTAGCCTCTTATGTTCGGAATTCAGAGCACTTCATCGAACTTCTTCAAAACTATAAAGCTCAGCAGGAACATATTTGGTAAGCTTTGATGTTGTATCTTTGTTTACAAAGGTGCCTATTGGTGAAACCTTAGAGATTATCAAGACCCAAATAAAGCCCCCACAGTATATATTAGATCTCATAGAGCATTGTCTCTCAAACACATACTTTCGGTATGAAGGTAATATGTATAAACAAGTCAAGGGAGCGCCGATGGGATCACCTCTTTCTCCAGTTATTGCAAACATATTCATGGATTTTTTGGAAACTAAAGCTCTTGAGAATGCTCCATTGAAGCCAATTGTTTGGCAAAGATATATTGACGATATATTTGCCATCTGGGTATATAGTAGAGCAGAGCTTGATAATTTTCTAACTTATTTGAACAGTTTACATGACGATATTAAGTTCACAATGGAAGTTGAACAAGATAACCGCCTTCCATTTTTGGATGTGTTGGTAATGAAAACACATGACGAAAGCTTTGCCCATACCGTATATCGTAAACCGACACATACTTATAGATATTTAAATGCTTCATCACACCACCATCCTGCTCAACTATTCTCAGTTGTTAACACTCTCGCTACACGATCAAAGAGGCTATCTGACCAACACCATATAACAGAAGAAATGAAGGGACTTCGGGAAGCTCTTCTTTCGAATGGTTATTCCGACAAATCTATTTCCAAAGCGTTTAACAGAATTCCTAAGAAGAAGGACTTAAATCCTCCAGAAGTAGAGAAATACCGAAGCATGGCATATTTACCGTATGTACAAGGCACCACAGACAAAATAAGCAGACTCCTAAAGAAAAACAACATTGGAACCATCTTTAAAGCTGAACTTAAGATCTCATCAATGCTTAGAAATGTGAAAGATGTGATTCCTCATGAAGCTCATGGAATATACGAAATTCCTTGCGGGTGTTGTGAGAAAACATATATCGGAAGGACGAACCGTAAAATCTCAGCACGTCTGGACGAGCATAGAACTGCAATAAAAAACAGGCAAACTACATCTGCTCTTTTCCAGCACTATTTTGAGAAGGAGCACTGGATAGATTTCGCGAACGCAAAGACTGTTGCCAGAGTGGACCATGAAGTATCTCGTATTGTTAGAGAAGCCGTCGAAATGGAGAAACGACCGCATAACTTAAACATACGAGATGATGCTGAAAAGACTAGCACCCACCTGGAAACTGGCGCTACGTGATAGCCATGTGGTGCCGATAATACCCCAGTTGCCACGGAAAATGTAGTTCCTCCAGCTAGAGTGGATAGGAGAAGAAAGAAGCCACCTGGAAGCTCCACCTACCAAACGCCTGTTAAGGTCATCGCAAAGATCTTAATGTAATGCTGAGCAGTTGCAGTGACTTGTTTTGTCTTTTATATTATTTGTTATTGTCTTGTTTGTTTACTCAATGTTTTTTAATTTGTATGTCGTTACCTTGAGAATGAGCAGGGAGAACTGTTCGAAACGTTGGTATTAAAACTTATTTAACTCGGAAACTCGAAAGAATTTCATTATGTCACATTATATCCGAGAAAATCTACGTAAAAACATATATATATATATATATTTTATGAAAATAAAATCTTGAATTTAAATTTAAATAGGAAAACGCTTAAGTCCAGCCGCGTTGTTGGATGAGCGTATTGGTGCATTGAGATGCCATGTGTTATGCGGATTTTCTGTTGTTCTGTGAAAAAATTATTACTAAGTTCAAATTTTTTTTAAATTAAATTTAATTTAATAGAAAATAAACTTAAATTTTTAGTTTTTTTGATTATTCGTAATTTAAAAAAAAAGAAAAAAATAAAAAAATTGGGATTTTTATAAGAAATAATTATTCGATTGCGCTCAAATTTCACACGAATATAAAAATTAATAAAATTAAGGTTCTGTGAAAAACTTATTACAATAGGATCAAGCATGTAGGTGTAATAAGTAAAAACATTGTTTTAAAAAAGAAAAAACCCACAAAGTTTCTATTTTCATTAGAAATAATTTTTCGATTGTGCTCAAATTTCACACGAATATCTGAATTCATAAAATTAAGGTTCTGTGAAAAAATCATTCAAATCGGCAAAAACATGTAGATGTTATAAGTTAAATAAATTTTCAAAAAATAAAAAAAAATCGGAAAATTGCGATTTTTATTAGAAATAATTTTTCGATGGCGCTCAAAAACGTGGCAGTTCTAAGTTCAGAGATTTTAAAGGCCCTTATAAAATTTCATCGCAATTGGAGTATCGGTTTAGCCGAAATCGTGCTAACAAACAGACAAAAATACAGAAAGAAAGAAAGAAAAAAAAAACATTCCGGCTTTTTTTCTCCAGTGTAGTGAATAGGAATCTTCGCTTCGCTCGCTACGCTTGCTACATCCAAATATGTTATTATTGGTAAATTTTTGGGTTCATGTCTTTTTTAAATACAACTCAATTGATAACAAGACTACAAACCCTAGATTTTCACTTTCCCAACATTAAAACTTTTCCCTCCCCTAATCATAAAAAAAAAACGTTCCGTCTCTCATTTCGAAATCCCTTTTGGGCGAGCGCAGAGAAAAACGGCAAACTTAGATGTTTTCCCGTTTTTGGGAAAAAAAACATTTCTAATTGTATAAAAAAATGATAATTGGGTCACCACGGGCCCAAAGTCGGGTTTTTATCCTGTGCGGTTGTCTTTTTTTCCCTATTTCTTAAAAATGGCAAGTTTTTCTTTTGATTCTGCACATCGATGGTCTGAGGTGGTTGGAGCGGGTGGGGTGGGGGAAGTAGGCAGGTAAACAGACTCAACCTTTTCCCCGACGGGTTTTCTCGTAGTTCTAATAGTGCCCGAAAAATTTGAGCACGCTCGCAGGAGCCGAGCACTTTATCGAAAAATTTAAAATCTCGGTAGACAGAACTAGACGTCCATCTTTTTTCTCACTAAAACGGCTAGCCCCACATAGGGTGATCTACTTGGATACGACCCCTTGTTTTCAAGAGTTTTTAAGGTTTTTTTCATTTTGGGTTGGACTGAAATGGGACCTTTTAGGGGCATAAAAACGGGTTTTACCTTATCGTTTAAACAATGTTTGCCCCCCGGGGATTTTCCCTAATCCTTAAAAAAACGTAAAAAAATTAAAGGTTCCGAAAAAAACGACCCGGGATCCAAGGGATCCAAAGATGGCGGCGATGAGTTTTCCGGGTCACGTGACACCCGCCATTTTTTTCCCGGCGCCATCTTTTTTCCGGGTCCCCATCTTTTCCCGGTGCCATTTTTTTTCCGGTCCGTTTTTCCGTCCCCATTTTGTCCCTTTTTTAAATTCCACCCGTTTTGTCCCCCTTTTTGAATTTCCCGGTCGCCTTTTTAGCTCTGCCGCCATTTTGGCCGCCTTTTTTCTTCAGCCGCCATTTAGGTCACCGCCATCTGGTCGCCTTTTTTGTTCGAGCGCCATTTTTTTTGCCGCCATCTTGGTCGCCATTTTAGGTCGGCGCTTTTTTGTTCGGCGCCTTTTTTAGCTCTGCCCCCTTTTTAGTTTCCCCGTCATTTTTTCCGTGTCCTCGTCACTTTTCCCCAAATTTTTCAAATATGCCCACTTCTTGGCGTCCCGCGCGCCCCGCGCACTTTTTATTTTTGGGGGACTTTAAAATTTCCTGATATATTTTTTTTTAAATTTCATTTTTATTTCCAATTGAAAGCGCCCTTAAAAAAAAGTGTCAGATTCCCGTGTCTCGAACCAGGATCAACTGGGGCCCCTTTGGGATTACTAGCTCATCGCTTTAACCCCCGGGGTGGGGAAGACACTGCATGGAAATGATAATTGTTGATACTTATAAAGTTTCAGAAAAACCACGCCTCCTCATGACGTCACAAGGCTATTAATAAACTTCTGTTAAGTTTTTTTACTTCGCGACCTAGTATTCTTTAGCTATGAGTCGGGGATCGACCCACGTGATCTTAAAAACCAATGACCCTAAGCGTCACGCCCCGTTTTTTAAAATTTTTGAGAAGGCTTAACCCCAGGTCAAAACCCCCGGGGTTTTTCGAATAGCATACGGTGGATCCAACCCACTGATCTTAAACACCAATGACCCTAACGTCCGGCCGCGTTTTTTTAAAAATTTGGCATAAGGTTAAGCACCGGTCATAGCCCGCGTATCAATAGCATTTGGATCCAAAAGACGTCCCCAACATATAATAATATATATAATATACCCCAATGGGTCCTAAGCGACAACTTTAAAATTGGGATCCAAAGGAAGCGAAAAACTGAAAAATTTCTAAATTACTGAATGAAATCTTCGTTTACTATTGCTCGTTATTTTATTTTCCCATTCCCGACATGCACAACTGAAAAAAACGTCAGCACTTTATTCACTGAAAAATTTATTTTAAACAGTGTTGCAATTTTTGCTATTATGACGGAAACGGAACAAACCCCGCAAAAGCCTAGCCCGCGATTTAAAATGCTTTCTGGGCCCAACGTTACAGACCAGAAATTTTTAGTTTTACCATGGGACTAGGGACATCACAGCGCGGGTGCAGGTAGGTGCAAAAGGGTGCACTCCAATGAGCCCACCATCGCAGTCATGCCCATAAGAACATACAACGCAGCATTAAACCCCTAGAACATTTTTTTTTTGCTTTTTGTAAATAAATATTTTAAAAATTTTAAAATTTTTTAAAGGGGTACCCACAAAGCTATTTGGAAGGCATACGTACCCCGGTAAAAAGGGTTCCGTTTTAAAAACCCGGAGTAGTCACTTTATTAATTTCTATCTAAATCCCTACAAACATAACAGCGTCAGGTCGCCTATTTAAAAATATGCCAGGTTAAACAATTTTTTAAATTTATATTTTATTTTTTTTATTTTTATATTTTTATATATTTATGAATCACGTGAATGAATCGCGTCTTTATTCAGCTGGGGACGACAAATTTAGGACGTAACCACCAATAACCAAAGTCATAAACCCGCGCTTTTAAAAACAGTATTCTGAGGATCCAGTCTAGCGCAGGTGCAGGAGGTGCGAAAGGTGCCCCTACTTCACAGATCACGTGACCCCCGACTCAATATATAAACAAGACACAGGTTGAATGAAAGGATCGCTTTTTCTCTAGTTTTTTGTTGCGAAACTATTTTACTTTTTAAAACTGATAAAAAAACGTCAAGGAAATATCTTTTCCTCAAAAAACTTGCATTTTTATTATTGTATGTTGTAAAGTTGGCATTTTTTTACAGGAAAAAAAAGGGCAAACAATTTAAAAAAATAATATAAATTTTGTTCTTTAAAATAATAATATACTTTTATGTTTTTCATTTTTTTTTTCTTTTTTAAATTTTTAAACGCAAAAATTTTAAATTTGAAATGTATAGTATAAAAAAAGGTGCGGCCCCCGGGTACACCCCTACTCCTAAATTTTCATTTACAGGTAGACTATTTTAAAGCAATATTCATTCAATAAAATAATTTTTAGTTATCTCAGACGATAATTCTTCATAGACACTAAACGCGTCATCAAATGATAGAACATTTTTAAAATAATAAAAAAAATAATAAATGAGAGAATAAATTGATTCAATATTACTTTTTTTCAATATTTACCCGAGCAGCCCCCACTATAGCTAGGGTTTCTTGTGTCAGCTTCATTTACTTTATACTGAGTGGTCCACTATTAAAAACTTTTATTTAGTTTTCATTTTGAAAAAAAACTTGTATAAAAAAAATGTTGGATTTTAAAAAATTTTCCCCAAAGCGAAATTTAATAATTAATTTAGTAAACAAAAACAATATTTTTACAAGGTGAAACATAATAATATACTTTCCCGTTAAAAAAATCCCTCGTTTTCAGGATCCCATTTTTTAAAAATTATCACGCTTCAATTTTAAATTTTAGAAAAGCATTTCCCAAAATCCACAAAGCAGCGTTTCTTTAATGTTTTTTATAAAAATTTCAAAAAGTATTATACAATAATGGGAGTACAGTTTACACAAATTTTTAAACAATCCTACTTGCCCAAATAAATATCAAGTTTTCAAAAAAGAGAATTAAACTCGCACTTAAATCATTTTTTTTTAAAATTCAGCGAAAAATAATTTTTTGTCTTTAAAATAAATTTTTTTACTCACTTCGCCCCATTTTTTTTAAAGGGTGTTTACGATTTAAAAGAAAATTACTATAAATAAAATTCGAAATTTTTTTTTGTTTGAGCGTAGAACTTAAATATTTTAAACTATTTTAAAATCATTAATCAAAGCATAAATAAAATAGATCAATCATTTTATTTCCCGGAAAAATTGTACTACGAAAAGGTTTAAATTTTTCAAAAAAACAAATTATGATTGTTATTGTAAAAATTTCTACATTTTACACGTTTTCTCCTTTAACGACAATTTTTTTATTTACAAGTACGTTTTTTTGTCATTGCATTGAAAATTTTATAACCCTCAACAATAAAATAAAAATAATCATGTACAGCTAAAATAGATAAATTCTAGGGTACTTTTGGGCAAACGGATTTTTTAAAATAATAATTTCGGAAATTCTTTACATGGGGCTGTATATTTTTTAACAATTCAAGATGATATTTTGTAGCATTACATGACCCCCCACTCTCGGATGTTTTTTTTAATGCAAACATTTGTACCATCAGTATAATTAGTTTTAAAAACATTTTGTTTTCGTTTTGTATTCTTCTTTGAAGTATTTTTTCTTAAAAAAATATATATTACACAATACTTACCACTATGTAAAAAAAATAAGTTTTGTTTCTCAAACTGATTAATAATAAATGAAGATAAGTAAATAGTTATAACTATCAGTTTTAAAGACAGAGTAATAAATAACATTTTTGAGATTTTAAAAAAAACGATTCAACATTAAACATTTTTTACTAAAATAAGCCCCAAACACGTACTGATTCATCTCTATAAATTTTTTAAAAATAAACCCCCGTTAATTACAAAACAACAACCCTGCACGTAATTTTATTTTTTAACGTTTCGAAGATAATAAAAAAAATCTCATTTTTAAAAAAAAAAAATTTGTTAGATATTTTTTTCTGCAATAAGATACTTTTTCAATCTGAAATTTTATAAAGTATTTTTTATTGAAATGTAATAATTTACATACTCTTACACATTTTGTAAGAATGAACATTTTTTTTTTAAAATTATTCCAAACCCTTTCCCTATACTACATAGTTTTTTTATTTGAAATTGAGTAAAACTACGATGTACAAATTTTATAACATTATTTTTAAAAGAAATATGAAGACTCTTCGCTATCATTTTTGATCGTTACTTATTATTAAAATTCACTTGATTGCTTAAAACAAAAAGTTTTTGTTGTTTAATACTTTTTTACACACGTAGTCGCAAATAAAACTATTGCCTTATCTCAAAAGTATCTGACTACAACAAAAAAAACCAAACGCATCAAGTAAAATCTAGAATTATAGTATTCTTCATAAACAAAATCTCAAGTACATTTCATTGAAACATAATAGTTACACGCAATTTTTTATTTTCCCATGTTTATTCCGAATAAAAAATATATTTTGTTCAAAATGTCTTTCGAGAGTACTCATTTACAGAAAATAATATGTCTGAACACAAATTTAGGTTGCCCCCCAAAAAAACACTCAAATTTTTATATGTAAAATAATATACCCTATCGGGGTAAATTACTAAAATCCCCAATCCAATTAATTTTTCATTAACCTACTCGTTTTTTTAAAAAAAGTTTTTTTACTTTCCCTGTATTTTTTTGCATTGTAATAACACTTTATTTTTAAATTTCTTTGGAGGGGGGTAACCTAAATATGCTTCTTTCTTGAAAAGGAAATTTTTTTCTTTCCTTTACTAATTTTTTCACCCTTCAAGATGATCAAACTTTAAAAAGTTTTTCCAAGTCCTTATATTGACAATTGGGGATAAAATTTTAAATTCAGTTAAAACCCGTTTTTCCCTATTCGTAAAAAGAACACCTTTTTCTTTAAGGTTTAGGCCAGATTCTTTTTTTACTCAAATTAAAAAAAAACAAAATTTGTTTAAAAAAATTAGTACGTTTAAAAATTTTTCCATTTTAAATAAATAAAAATGAAAATAGACAAAAATTCCCTTTTAGGTTCGGAGTGAGCTCAAACCCTTTAGAGAATTTTGTTTTTTACAGATAAAAACTGATCATTTCTTTTTTTCAGATAGCTTTAAAATAAAATTTAAATTACCTAAAACCCGAGAAAAAAATGATCAATTTTGCTTTCGAGAGGTTAGCCATGAAAATCAAAAACATATACTAAAATGAAAAAATTTAACATTACTAAAAAATTGACAATGTAGCACGGAAATATAAAAAAAAAATAAAACTTTTACCCATCCCCTAACGTTTTTCCCCAAAAAAAAAAATAGAATGGAAAAAAAGGAAACCATAACAAAACACAAATTTGAAATAATATGGGTTCATACTATTTTTAATTTTTAAAAATGTAAAAATATTTTTTTTTTTAAGCAAATCAACCGTTTTGTTTACGTCAAGTAAAAAAATATGTATAAAAAACATTTAAAAAGGTATTAAGTCAGTATGAGCATCGTCACGATTAGTTTTTATGATTCTACACCAAACAATTTCGAAAGGGTATGTCTATGCTATTTTTAAATAAATATTAATTTAAACAAGGCCCCTTTACTTTTTTTTTGTATATTTAAAAAGAAATATACCTATATAGTTGTATCAAATTTATAGCTTGGTGTAAATTTGGAAACTTTTGTTTTTAAGAGTATTTATTTTTCATTTTCTAATGGAAATAAAAAAACGGGGGTCAATTTTTAAATCTTTTATTGTGTAAGATTAATTTTTTAAAAATTTACTACATTTTATTCACTTCTTCGTTTGCATTTAAAATATTTTTGTAAAAAAGACTAAATAAAGTTTGGCATTAACTGGAAAGATAAATAATCCCTACAACTAAAAATCTTTAAATAAATCATCTCCCACTGCCATACCACCTTTTAAATATAAAAAAATTTAAAAATTTACAAATTCATGATAAAACTTGCTGAGTTTTTTGGAGTTTTAAATTTTAAAGTCCCTCAAAATTTAATTTAGATGCAAGTTTTTTAATTTTTAATTAAGTTTTTTGAGATGTGATATTTATTTTTCGTAAACACACTTTAAAAAAATGTTTAACTTCGATTTTATTTTTAAATATTGATTTTTTATTTTAATCGTCTATTTTTTTTTGTATGTATTTATTGATTGAAAAAAAACCCTTTAGAAGAGTATTTTTTTTACCTTTTACTCATGGAAATAAAAAAACAGAGTGTGAATTTATAAATCTTTCATTGTGTAAGATTCAATTTTTAAATTGTATTCATTTCATTCATACTTTGTTCACATTAACATAATGTTTTTTAAAACCAACATATGCTAAGTTTGTCGAACTGAGAAAGATAAATAACCCATATGGGTAAAAAATCTCAATAAACATCTTTCAACTACTACTACCCCTCAATTATAAAAAAAATTACAAAATTTACAAGCCATGCCAATTTTTTATGATGAATTATTTGTTTTTTTAAAAAAAAAAACCTTTTTAAAAGTATTTTTTTACCTTTTACTACAGGAAAGAAAAAAACAGAGTGTCAATTTATAAATCTTTCATTGTGTTTTATTCAATTTTTTTAAAAATTTTACACTTTTTATTCACTACTTCGTTACATCAACATAATTTTTGTAAAAATCAAAAAAATTACGTTAGTCATGAATGAGAAAGATAAAAACTCCATATGGTGTAAAAAATCTTTAAATAAATCATTTTCAAAATATCATACTACTTCAATTTTAAAAAAAAAATTTTCAAATTTACAAGCCCCTGCGATAAATTTTCGTTTTTTGTATTTTTTTAAATTTTCTATCTCCTCAACTTTTCATTTCGATAGCAAGTTTATATTTTTTTTTCGTTCATGGTGATATTATTTTTTTATGTAAATAAAATTTACAATAGTGTTTAAAATTTACTTTATTTTTAAAAAAAATTTATTGATTTTTGTGATACGACAATTTTTTATGTGTGAATTGATTTGTTCAAAAAAATCCCTTTTTAAAAGTATTATTTTCCTTTTTCTACATGAAATAAAACAACAGTGCAAATTTTAAATCTTTCATTGTGTATGATTCAATTTTTAAAATTTTAAATACATTTCATTTATACTTCGTTCCCCTTTAAAATAATTTTTGTAAAAATCAAATAAGTTAAAGTTTGTCATGAAATGAGAAAGAAAAATAAATCCATATGGATAAAATCTTCAAATAAATCATCTTTCAACATCATATACCCCCCCCCAATTTTAAAAAAATTACAAAGTTTACAAGTCCCGGGGGATAAAATTGTTGCAGTTTTTTTATTTTTTAAATTTTCTGTCTCCTCAACTTTAAAAATTTTGTAGCAAGTTTAATTTATTTTTGTTTTATGATGATGATATTGATTTTTCTGTAGATAAAATTTTTCACTAGTGTTTAACACAAAATTCGATTTAAAAAAAAATTGATTGATTATTTTGGGTGTCATTTCGTATGATAAATGTTTGTTTAAAAAAAAATTAAAAAAAAATGAAAAGTATAAAAGAAAAAATTATTCATGACTTGTTAAAGCATCTATTTTACTGATTTTCCACAACTTTCAAATTTTAAAAAATTTTTCTTCAAGGGAAACAAAATAAATTTTTTATTTTTTAAAATAAAGTTTTCTTTTAAAAAACGTTAGCATTGTTTTTTCCCCCGTCTTAAAAAAAATCTTCTTTCTTGTTTCATTAAATTTTTTTTTATTCATTTTTTGAAAAACTTTATTTAAGAATTCACTTTCAAAACGTAGTCAAATTTTTTACATCGTTTTGATTTAAATATTTTTAAAAATTTAATAGATACTTCTTCGATTTGAAAGTATTCGTTATTTATTTGGAAATTAAAATTTACCCTATCATTTTCCCGATTAAAGCCCAAAAATTTTCTTTTTTCTTTTTAAAAATTAAAAATTCCTTTCAAGCGTGTCAAATCTTTTTTCCCCGTTTTGATTTGAAAAATTGTTATCATTAATAGAAATACTTTGATTTTAAAAGTATCTTTCTATTTGCATTTTTCGTCCAAATTTTAAATTAAATTAAATTTTTCTTGTTCTGTCTGTCTATGAAATTTGATTTTTTACCTTTCCTTTTTAAACAGTTTTTAAAATGAAAAAGGGGAAGTTAAATAAAAGAAAAATATAAAAAAATAAAAATCATTTCGTATGCCGCTTTAAACCCCAATTCAAATATATCAACAAAATACTTTATTCATCCAAAGTTTTAATCAATTACTTTTTAAATTAGTCATTGTTTATCTTTTAGAGACTCATTACTTTAATTCCACTTTATCTTCCCGCGAAATTTTTTTTTTAAAAGTGCTATTAAAAAAAGGGAGTTTAAAATCCTCCAGTTTTACTTGAATTCATGGGCTTTAGAAAACAAAGTAAGTTTTTCAACTTGTTAGCGTGGTTTAGTGTGAACTTGAAAAGTCAAAAATACAGTTTTACTCTTTTTAATGAATTTTAGGGTTTTGTCAAGTATAATTTTTTAAAGAATAATTGTGTTTAAAAGGTACGATCTCGTTCTAACAATATCCTAAATTTAAAGTTTTTTCTCAATCCCCGCAGATTTACATCATTTCATTTATAAAATTAAAATTTTTTTTCATTTTAACCCTAAACAAAGTAGTCATGAACAAAAGTTACAATTTCAAGGTATTCATATTTTTCTTTAATGACAGATTTTTTTCAGAACTATTTTAGAAAATAGATTTTTATAAAATTTAAATTTTAATTTTAGGATAGAATATTTTTAAAAATTTGAAAACCATCCCGTCAAAAAATTATAAAGTAACACAGTCTGTAATTTAACGGTGAGCGTAGCGAACGTAGTGATTTCCCTTCGACTTAAACGGCCCCTTTTGGTTTTTCTGCGTGCGTGCGTGGCGTGTGTGGTGTTGTGGACGTTGAAAAAACAGCCGAATCTCTGAACAGATTGCGGTGAAATTTTAAACGGGGCATCCGGTACGAGTTTTTTGAAATGCTAACAAAAACAGAAAGATCATTGCGATTTAAAACCCACAAAAATAATAAAATGAAAAAGCTTCCCAAGTTTTTGAAATTTTTTTTACGACAAGTTTTTGTTTTAAAAGATATTTTTTTTTCTATTCGCCTGGCTGAAAAGCCGGCCCATGAAGGTCTGTCGAATGTTTGGGGCGTCAAGGTACCCCCAAAATTCCCCTCTAGATTTATAAAAATTTCAAAATTTTCACGTATTTTGTAGCTATGTTTACCGTAGTAGGCCCCCATTGCCCGATGATGGACTACCTGCGTTTTATGCATTTCAAAACTGTTTAATTATTTTTTAAATACTATCAGAAATTACAAAAACTTTCCCGACCCGGGGATTTAACCCCCTTCCTTCAATTTCGGTACAAGGGGGGC